>CAUYUJ010016781.1:217744-262346 GCA_963575745.1 Prorocentrum cordatum | reverse complement strand
CATCCCCTCGCTCACGGAGCTGGAGAGGGCCCTCCACGTGGCCAAGGACACAGCGGCGGGGGTCGATGGCTTCCAGGGTCGCTTCTGCAAGGAGTTTGCGAAGCCGCTCGCCAGGGCCTACATGCCGCTACTCACCAAGTTCTCCATCATGGGCGTAGAGCCGGTGCAGTGGAAGGGGGGCTACTACCGCCACCACCACAAGAAGAGGGCCATCGAGGAGTGCGCCAACCACAGGTGCTTCGCCGTCACCGCGACCATCGGCAAGCGGGCTCGACACTGCATCCGTGAGCGGCTGTCGCCGCACATGCCCAGACTGGTAGGCCCCAGGCAGTTTGGCGGCATCCAGCGACGGGGCACACAACATGCGCTCATACTCCTACGGCTCCTCCAGGCCACGGCAATGGCCAAGTCGATCACGTATGCCGCCTTCTTCCTAGATGCCAAGGATGCGTTCTACTCGCTTGTGAGGGAGCTTGTCCTGCACACCACCACGAGCGAGCCCGGCCTCGACGCCATCTCGAAGTCCACGGGTGTGCCCGAGGGCGCGCGCAGACTCCTCAGGCAGACGATTGGAGGCCCCCCCATCCTGGAGAGAAAGGGTGTGTGTGGGCACCTCCGAGCGCTGATCTCCGAGCAGTACAGGGCCTCCTGGTTTGTGTGCGAAGGCTCCGACCACGTCGCCCTGGGCACCAAGTCGTCCATCCCAGGCCAGCCCCTGGCGGACCAGATCTACGAGATAGCGATGGGGGAGATCACCGAGCTCATCGAACAGCGACTCCATGCTGTAGGGCTAGGCGTCTGGATCATGGGTACAGACTCCAGGTCCCTCGCCGATCAGCTCGACAGTGAGGACGAGTGGCAGGAGCTCCCGTCTCACAGCGTCGCCTTCGCGGATGACGGCAGCTTCTTCTACCTCGGCGAGGCCAGCGGTGCTGCAGAGGCCCTGGCCATAGCGGGCGGCATCATACTGGACGCCTACGCCGAGTATGGCCTGCGGCTCAACCTGGACCCAGGCAAGTCGGAGGCACTCTTCATGTTCGCGGGGAGGGGCTCTAAGGCTGCCAAGCACGACGCGTGGCACGTCCGCCAGGGCAGGCTCGCCCTTGTCTCCAAGTACTTCGAGGACCCGTCCGTCAGACTGGTCAACTCCCACGTCCAGCTTGGCACGGTGATCGATGACCACGGCGCCATGTACCCGGAGCTCTACCGCAGGGCACAGACCACTAGCAAGCAGTTGTGCCAACTCAGACGTAAGGTCTGCAGAGAGCCAGGGGTCCCGAGGGCGGCCAAGATAGAGTTCGCGGATTCCCTCATCCTTGGATCCAGGGCCTACTCCATGGGCAGCTGGTTGGGCCTCACAGTCGCGGAGAGCAAGTATTTCCACGGTATGATCATGTCAGTCTACAGGGTGGCCACGTCCAGCTCGCCCGTCAGACGGACTGACGAGGAGGAGGGCGGCGAGCTCGAGAAAACGCCCGACGCCGCGGACGACCACGTCCTCCTCCGAGCAGGCAGGTCAAGGCCAGCAGACCTCCTGAAGGTCGCCCGCCTCCGCCTGTATGGGGAGCTGCTCCAATCAGGCCCCCCAGTGGCTTTCGCCCTCATGGCAGGGCTGCTGATGACCCCAGCGCCAGCCAGGCGTCGATCCTGGCCAGCTCTTCTACTGGACGACCTGCAGTGGCTCAGACAGTTCTCCCACGCCTACGATGACCTGCCGCACCCTGCGTTGGATATCAGGCCCTGGGAGAGGAAGATCCGCAGCTCCCACACCACCTGGAAGCACAGGCTCAACGACGCGCTGAAGGCGGCGGCGGAGGAGCTTGCCAGGAGGACCCAGGCGCAGGAGGCGGCCCAGCACTTCTTCAAGACGGTGTGGCCAGCAGGAGTGCCATACTCAGCACGGCCAGGGAGCCCATTCGGACCGCCAGCACATGATGGACCAGCACCAGCACGCGCAGAGGGACCTTCCCAAAGCGCAGCAGTGTCGGGGTGGAGCTGCCCTTGGTGTGCCAGTGGCTTCAAGAAGCTAAGGGGCCTACGAGTGCACATCTCCAGGGAGCACTGGAGGATGCAGGACCTGGCGCGCAGGTGGCTGCAAGGGGCAACACAGTGCCCGACCTGCCTGATGCAGTTCGAGGGCGAACACCACCTGATCGAGCACGCGGCCCATGGCTCGCCCGGCTGCCTGCTGCAGATCACCATGGCTTGCGTGCCCGTGGACCTGAGAGGCGAGGCCGTGCAAGGGGCGGCCCCGCTCCCGAAGGGGGGCTTCCGCAAGCGCGTCAACGTGCCGGCGCAGCGAGCAGCAGGACCACACAACCCACGCCTGCAGTGGGAGGACCTGCTGAAGGAGGGTCACTACATGGAGGCGAAGCACATGGCGGCCACGCTGATCAGATCTGACTACGCGCTGGATGAGAAGGCGGTGAATGTGCTCCTTGCTCGTGAAGGGGCCTCGCCAGCAGCCGAGGAGGAGGACATGCCCTTCGAGCGCTACACGTTGGACCAGTTTCCGACGGGCAAGTACGAGGGCATCGCGACGGAGCAGCTGCCCTGGAGGCCGCGGCGAAGGGAGGTCTTTGTCCTCAACCTCTTCTGCGGGGTCCGCAGGTCAGACGACATCCAGGACTGCCTCGAAGCGAGCATCAGCTACGAGCAGATCAGCACGACGATTCAGATCGTGGTGCTCAGCATTGACGTCGCCATCGATGCGGAGAGGTGCGACCTGATGAAGTCGAGTAACCTCCGCACCTTCGGCGACGCCATCCGATCCCACCAGGTGATCCTCACAGGCGGCGGCCCGCCATGTGAAACGTGGAGTGCGGCGAGGTGGTCGGACATGCCAGGGCCGCCGCCACTGAGGACCCACGACGAGTACTGGGGGGTGCCGCACGCCACCCCCAAGCAGAGGCTGCAGCTGGCGGTCGGCAACGCGCTGCTCCAGGCCATGGTGAAGCTGATGGCGGACCACCTGGCAGCAGGCAGCGCGGCGTGGATGGAGCACCCCATCCCGGCGCACTGGCGCCGCGAGGCAGTGACGAGCTGGACATGGGAGCCACTCTTGGCACTCCAGTCGTGCCCAGTCGTCAGCACCACGGACTTCGACCAGTGCGAGCACGGCGGCAAGGCTGGCAGGGCACCGACGAGGATCGTCGGCGTGAGGGTGAGCGGCCTGCACCGACGCCTGAGGGCGACGCCCGGCCAGGGGCGTTGCTCGCATGGACGTGGAGCGCACTCAGTGCTCCTGGGTAAAGCAGAGACGGGGGGGAGTTTAAAACGGCGGCCAAGAAGGTCTACCCCCCCGGCCTTTGCAGGGCCCTCGCCGAGTCGATTGTTCAGACGGTTGTGGATTTTTCGGCCGTGGAACCTGGGGCCGGGTCCCAGACCGAGCCGGGTTGTCCTGAGGTGGAGGGTCTTCGGGACTTTTTCGTCGGGTCCATTCCTGAGGAGGGAGCTGCTTGGGCGCCGGATTTTCGGGCTGGGCCTAGGAGCTCTCGACCTGATCCCGAGAGGGAGCGCTTCAGGCGCCCTCTGGTCCTGGCGTTCTCGGGGTCACAGTGTACCCCCCCTGGCCCCAGCCAGCCGCCAGGCAGCCTGGCCCCCAGGTTGGACCCCCCCGAGGACCCCACCCAAGAGGACCTGTACGTAGGCTCCGTTGGGCTCGCCTCTCCCTTTGTTCCCCCTGCCCCGCCTCCCTCGCCTCTCCCGCCCCCTCCCCCCCTCCTCAGCGAGTCCCAACGCGAGCGAATTCGAGCGAACCGAGCCGAGGCGATGAGGAGGCGCCATGTAAGACGTGCCCCATGGATCGCACAATCCGGCTTTGGGTTCCTCTTTTAGCTTCTGCTCCTCCCCTTTCCCAAGGGCTGGTTGAGCGCATAGCACGCCCTCTGGGTTTGCTATGCCCGACGCGCGCATCAGCGGTGCGTGTCGGCTTCCATTCGGCGTGTCGATTTGCGACCGAGGCCGCACTGATCCCGCTGATCCCCGCCCTTCCTCCCGACCCTGCCCTCTGCCTGCCCCTCCCCTCCCCTCCCCCCCTTCGCCCTTCCCCCCCCCCATCCCCCCTCCCTCCCCTCCTCTCCCTCCTCCCCTCCCCTCCCCTGTCCCTCCCCTGTCCCTCTCCGAATCCTCCCTCCCCTGCGGCCCCTTTGCCGCCGAGCGAAGAGAGGCCGGCCCGGCAGCAGAGGGGGCCGCGGAGTTATGTGCCGGAGGATCGGAACCATGCTGACGTGTTGATTGGTATACTGTCTCGTGTTAGGAAGGCACCAACTATACACCAACACCGATCCTGGCCAGGATCACCCTGGGCCCAGGATCGGTGTATACGCCCTCCTGCCTTGCGCAAGAAGGCATATACACCGATCCTGGGCTCAGGGTGATCCTGGGCCAAGATCGGTGTTGGTGTATAGTTGGTGCCCTCCGACGTGTGACTATGGTCCCTCGATCTCCATTCTCCATGGCCGGAACGCTCCTCGACGACATGTTTGGCTTGATACCCGGTGAGCGAATCTACTGTGATAGGTGAATGTGTGAACAAGGGCGCCCGACCCTGGGAGCGGTGAGGGCGCGCGCGCGCGCAAACTTTTCGGCCACGGGAACAAACTGCATTCTCGGGGATAAGCAGAACCCCTTTTAGTAGAACGTGGTTTAGTGAAAACGACCTCGGGCCCAAACCTGGCGGGCGCAAGCCTGGAGAACGACGGCCGTGGCGCCCTCTCGAGAACCGAACACGGACAATTCACCAATCGACGTGTCAGGGTAGGGGTTCTGTCCACCCCCGACTTTCAAGTAGCGTAGGTCGGGCCTGTCCCCCTACAGGCGGACTTGAGGCGAAAAAATAAAAATATTCAAAAAAAATACAACAACAAAAAAGTCCACTGACTAATTTTTGACTGTTTCCCCTGTAGAAGGACACGCCCGACTTTAAAAGTAGCAATCAATGACCGACGACAACATGTTGCGGCGGCGGCGGCGGCGGGCGACGGCAGGGACGGAGCCGTATCAACTCGCAGGGCCCCCTCTCCCCCAGCCCAGCCGCAGCACGCGCAGGGCGCAGCTCCTCCCCCTCCTCCTCCTCCTCCTCCTCCTCCTCCTCCTCCTCCTCCTCCTCCTCCTCCTCCTCCTCCTCCTCGTCCTCGTCCTCGTCCTCACTCTCCTCCTCCGCCTCCTCCTCGTCGTCCCTCCCTCCTCCTCCTCCTCCTCCTCGCCTCCTCCTCCTCCATCCTCTCGAATTTCCTCCTCCTCCTCCTCCTCCTCCTCCTCCTCCTCCTCCTCCTTCTCCTCCTCCTCCTCTCACCCTGGGGGGGAAGCATCGCCGATACATCGGGCGGAAGGAGGGAGGGAAAGGACGCCCCAAGCCCAGAAAGGCCAACAAAACACCCCAGAGGAAAGCGGGGAGGAGGCCTGGCCGCGTCGTGCCAAAGGCCCTGATGAGAGTGACCCTTCGCTGGAGTGACCTTCTGGTGCGGGCCCAAGAGGGTTCCCCCAGCACCGGCCGACCTGGAATCGGCAATCCATCTCCGATGCGGCGGCGACGGGCCCTGGATAGCGAATCCGCTCGCTCCAGGGCGGGGCATGCCTCCCCCCCTGTCCCCGGCGCTTCTCGGCCCGTAGCTCGGGCTTCCGGCGGCCTCTCGGGACGATGCGGGCGCCCCGGGAACGCCCTCGGCGAGGCGCAGCCGCCAAAAGGCACCTCGGGGCCTCAGAGCCCACGAGAACCGACGGAAGCGCCCGAGATCCTCGAACCTCCGAACCTCCAACTCCCTGAGCCTGTCCCCCTCAACGATCAGGAACTCTTGGGTAGCGTGCCGCGGCGGCGGCCATGGCGGCACACGATGCCTGGAAGGCATGTCGCGTGCTGCGTTGCCCCGCGGGGCGCGAGGCTCGGAAAAGCTCGTGGCGTGGACGGGACCGCGAGGTGGACAGCGTGCCGCGCGGCGGCGTGGTGGGCCAAAGCAGGCGGCGCGGTACTCTGAGCCAAGATCCCCAACGGCATCTGCAGTCGGCACCCACGGCAGAAGGAACCCGAGGGGGCACGAGACTCCCTCCGAAGGCAGCCCTGCCTGCAGGCATACGCGGTGGCACGAGGCGCCGCAGAGAGGACAGCTGAGAGATTCTGCAGGGCCGGCCCACGATTCAGACCCGACCGTAGCCTCTCGGAGGTCTGCAACGCTTCCTGTGACCAGATCCCTCCTGACTACCTACCAGACCACCCCAACCCAACCCGAAGACCCAAATTTCGGGTTGGGGGGGGTATGGGTTCCATACGTGTTCTCTCGATGTTCCCCGACCCCCCCCCACTGGAAATGGAGGGCAAATGGAGGCCTTCGGGTTGGGTTGGGGTGGTTTGGTAGGTAGTGACCTCCACCCGCTCCCCGCCGGGCGGACGCGGAAGCGCCTCGTCCCCGCCGGAGGCCAGCGCAGCCTCGGGCGACGGCCCGTGAGCGAGAACCGGTCCCTCCTCCTGGCCCCCCCCCCCCCCCCCTCTCCTCCTTCCCATCCTCCTCACTCCTCCTCCTCCTCCTCACTCCTCCTCCTCCTCCTCCTCACTCCTCCTCCTCCTCCTCCTCCTCCTCCTCCTCCCGCCTACCTCCTCCTCCCCTCCTGCCTCACTCCCCTCCTCGCTCCTCCTCCTCCTCCTCTCCTCCTCCTCCTCCTCCTCCTCCTCCTCCTCCTCCTCCTCCTCCTCCTCCGCCTCCTCCTCCTCCTCCTCCTCCTCCTCCTCCTCCTCCTCCTCATCCTCTCCCTCTCTCCCTCTCCTCCCTCTCCTCCCCTCCTCCTCCTCCCCCCTCTCCTCCCTCTACTCCTCTCCTCCTCCTACCCCTCCTCCTCCTACCTCCCCTCATCCTCCTCCTCCTCCTCCTCCTCCTCCTCCTCCTCCTCACTCCTACTCCTCCTCCCCTCCTTCCTCCTCCTCCTCCTCCTCCTCTCCCCTCCTCCTCCTCCTCCTCCTCTCCTCCCCTCCCCTCCTCCTCCTCCTCCCTCCTCCTCCTTCCTCCTCCCCTCCTCCTCCCCTCCCCTCCTCCTCCTCCTCCTCCTCATCTCCTCCTCCTCCTCCTCCTCCTCCTCCTCCTCCCCTCCATCCTCCTCCTCCTCCATCTCCTCCCCTCCTCCCTCTCCTGCCCTCTCCTCTCTCCTCCTCCTCCGCCTCCTCCTCCTCCTCCTCCTCTCCTCTCTCCTCCTCCACTCCTCCTACTCCTCCTCCTTCCCCCCCCACCTCCTCCCCTACTCCTCCTCCTCCTACCTCCTTCCTCTCCTCCTCCATCCTCCCCATCCTCCCTCTCGTCCCACTCCTCCCTCACCTCCCTCTCCTCCCTCTCCTACCTCCCTCCTCCTCCTCCTCTACCTCCCTCCCCTCCTCCTCCCGCCTACCTCCTCCTCCTCCTCCTCCATCCTCCTCTCCTCCTCACCCCTCCTCCTCCTCCTCCTCCTCCTCCTCCTCCTCCTCCTCCTCCTCCTCCTCCTCCTCCTCCTCCTCGATGACTACATTGCGTTTCGGGCACCAACCCAGAGCCCAAGTCGCGTGAGGGGCGACGGGCAGCGCGGCGGAACGCAACGGACCCCAAGGAAGACAGGCAGAAAAAGCCGACTGCCCGTCAGGCAGGCCTTCGAGCTCCGACACGCGGCGACGGGCCGCCACCTCGCGCAGGGCCCTCCCGGGGTCTCAAGCGTCGCTCTCGGAGAGGCCAAGCAGGGCCGAGCCTCGCTCCAGATCGACTCCTGGCGGCCTCACTGGCTCCTCCTCCTCCTCCTCCTCCTCCTCCTCCTCCTCCTCCTCCTCCTCCTCCTCTTCTGGCTCAAGGCCGAGGCCTCTGGGGGCCGAGGTCGCGCAGCACTGCCTCCCAGGTCAGGCCCTGGGAGATAGGGCTCGAGCTGGCCCCCCACTGCCGCCCGGCCACCCTTTACTTCTTCCTTTCCGCCCGGCCGCATCGTCTCCGGTGCTGTGCGCTTCACGGGTACGGCTTCTGACCTGAACGAGGGGCCCATTCACGCTCGCTTCTTCGTTCCCGACGACTTGCTCGGTGAGGAGCTGGGCACTCGTCTCTCGCGGTTCTGTTCAGCTTTTGGTGTGAGGCAGGTGGATTTCGTGATCTGCCATTGAGCCCCCGCACGGCAACTGGAGCGAGGTGGTGAGCCCGTTCGACGTGGTGGACCAGGAGACATATCATCTTCTGAGGCGCCCTTTGCTGGTGACTCCGGCTCCCGTTGCTATGAAGATGGAGGCGGATGGGCAGCTGGTAAAACGCCTGCAGAGGTGGGACCGCCAGCGGGAGGCTGCTGGAGCTCTGGCGGCCGGCAAGCATCTCTTGCCGACGCCGCTTCCGGCACCGGCGGCCTCGGCTACGTCCAACCCGAAGCAGGCGACGGCTCTATTCTCGGCCCCGATGAGGAAGGAGAAGTTCGAAGGTGCCTGCGCGGGGCCCCCGGCATCGCCAGCGTTTCCGGAGGCGAGCAGTGTGCTTCTTCCGGAGCCTCCGGCCGCTCCGAGGGCTCCTACGAAGGTGATAGTGATCCCGGCTCCGCCTGCGCCTCCTTCGGCGGAAGGTTCCCGGCGCCCCCGGAAGCGCAAGCACAAGAAGAAGGCGGGGAAGGACGCCCGTTCGGAGGAGGCCAAGCTGGGCTTGCAGGAGTGGCCTCAGCCGCCGCCTCCGCCGGCCCGTATCGTGCGCACCCTGCCCAGGAAGAGGTAAAGGCTCGGCGAAAGAGACACAGGAAGAAGAAAGGCAACCCAACTTTGGCTGAGCCTCTCAGTGAGGCTCGCCTTTCGGCTGAGCCTCTTAGTGAGGCTCGCCTTTCGGCTGAGACTCTTCGTGAGGCTCGCTTGCACTTTTCGTGTTCGGCTGAGCCCGTGTCCGGGGCTCGCCCAGATGAATGCTCTGATGTGGTTGGTTTGGAGCCGCTTCCTTCGGTTGAGGCGCTCCCCGATCAGGCGGTAGCACATTCGTCTTCGGGTGAGGCGGAGGGCTCGGCAGGGACACTGCAGCATTTTTCACGACCCGACGTTGCGACGGGATCTTTACAATTGGGCGCGAAGACGCCTAAGGGTTCGAGTTTTGATGTGGGCGCAAGGGCGCCCTCCATCTCGGATTGTGCTTTGCTCCGCCGTTTTTCTGATGGCGTTGAGGTGATAGAAGTTCTGCGCGCAAAGCCGTGGCTGGTGGAACCTGTTTTGAGTGCGGCGTCTCGGTTGGTCCTGGCGGAGGTTTCCACCCTCATGCCAGTAGCATCAGCCTTGCAGGCGCCCAGTTCTAGCCGGTAGTCTCAGTCATGCAGCTGTTCACTTAGTAGCTCCTGCACCCAATTTTCACGCTACCATGTTTTAACCCGCCTCGGAGTTTGGCATGGCATCGCACACAGTGGAAAAAAAACAAAAAAAAAAAAAAAAAAAAAAAAAAAAAAAAACACGTCTCCTCCTCCTCCTCCTCCCTCCTGCCTGCCTGCCTGCCTGCCTGCCTGCCTGCCTGCCTGCCTGCCTGCCTGCCTGCCTGCCTGCCTGCCTGCCTGCCTGCCTGCCTGCCTGCCTGCTCCTCCTCCTCCTCCTCCGTCCTCTTCTCCATCCGCCCATTTCTTCTCTGTTCGCCCACCTCCGTCGCGTGTTCGGCCCGCGCGCCCTCGCAGGACAACGGGCGAGCCGGTGCTGCTCGTGCGCAGGGCCGCCCGCAGCGCGGGAGCCCCTGGCCTCTCGCGTGCCACACGCCGGTTGGATACACCCCTCCGCACAGCGACCCGCAGCAGGAGGAGGCCGAGCATCGCCACCAGCGCACAGGAAGCCCCACCACTGCTCCCGGGCCCGCACTCCAAGACCCTCCCACAATGCGAGCCCCATGCGCGACGCTAGGGAGAGGGTGCTTGCCGCTCAGAGGTCGGCTATGGCTTTGTTTTGCCCGTCGCAGACTTGCCCTGGCAATCTCCTAACAGAGGGCATCGATGCTTTGACTCTATGAGTTACGAGACATTGCTCACACACTGGGCGCAAAAGATAAGCGCGTCCAACTGGCCGCCATGTTCGCCTGAGACCTCGGCTTCCTGGATCTGGCGTCCACGAAGCTTCCAACTGTCTGGCACAGATTCGTCCACGCGGTTGTCCACAACAGGAGTGGAGTCGCCTCTGACGGCTGGGCCACCACAGGGCTCTCCAGCGGCTGAGCCGCCAGAAGCCTCGTCGCCAGGCCTCCTCCTCCTCCTCCTCCTCCTCCTCCTCCTCCTCCTCCTCCTCAATTTCCTCTCCCTCCTCCTCCTCCTCCTCCTCCTCCTCCTCCTCCTCGTCCTCCTCCTCCTCGTCCTTTTCCTCCCCCTCCTCCTGTTCCCTCTCCTCCTCCTCCTCCTCCTCCCTCCTCATCCTCCTCCTCCTCCGCCTCTTCCCCTCCTCTCCTCCTCCATCTCCTCCTCCTGCTCAGAATCTGAAGGCGATGGCACGCGAAATGCACATCATGGCACCTTTACCAATGGCAATATCATCATCATCACATCATCAGCAGCAGCAGCATCATCAGCACATGTTCAACCTCAAAAGTATCATCATCATGATCAGCATCAGTATCATCAGCATCACCGTCATCATCAGCAGCATCATCATCGTAGTCATCATCACCCGCATCGCCAATAGCATCATCAACATCAACATCATCAGCATCAGCATCATCATCATCATCAACATCATCATCAACATAATCCTCATCCTCATCCTCATTATCATCCTTATCGTCATCCTCATTACCACCACCAGCATCGTCACCACAACCAGCAGCACAACCACCACCACCATCACCACCATCATCAGCACCATCATCCGCACCAGCATCAGCATCATCATTATCATCACCATCGTCACCACCACCAACGTCATCATCATCAGCATCATCATCCTCATCAGCGTCATTATCATCATAATCACCATCGACATCATCATCATCATCATCATCATCATCATCATCATCATCATCAGCATCATCATCAGTATCAGCATCGTCAGCATCATCATCATCATCATCATCATCAGCATCATCATCATCATCATCATCATCATCATCATCATCATCATCAACCTCTCGATTCCTCCAAGGTTTCCCTTTTCCCTCCTCCTCTTCCTCCTCCTCATTATCATTATCCTCCTCCTCCTCCTTCTCCTCCTCCTCTTCCTCTTCTTCCTCCACCTCCTCCTCCTCCTCAACCTCCTCCTTCTCCTTCTACTCCTCCCCCTCCTCCTCCTCCTCCTCCTCCTCCTCCTCCTCCTCCTCCTCCTCCTCATCATCCTTATTCTCCCCTCCTCAGTCCACCTCAAGTCCTCCTCTCCTCCTCCTCCTCGTCCTCCTCCTCATCTCCTCCTCCTCCTCCTCCCCTCGGCGTCCTCCTCCTGTTCCCCGTCGTCTCCCTCCTCCTCCTCCTCCTCCTCCTCCTCCTCCTCCTCCTCATCATCATCATCATCATCATCATCATCATCACCCGTCTCCTCCTCCTCCTCATCATCATCGCCATCCTCCTCCTCATCAGCATCAGCATCAGCATCAGCATCAGCATCATCATCATCATCATCATCATCATCATCATCATCATCATCATCATCATCATCATCATCATCATCATCATCATCATCATCATCATCATCATCATCATCATCATCATCATCATCATCATCATCAATCAATCAATCAATCAATCAATCAATCAATCACTCAATCATCATCAGCATCACATCATCATCGTCATCATCACCGTCATCATTACACTCCACTTAGCACAGCATCCATCATCACCTCATCATCACATCATCAGCATCATCATCATCATCATCATCATCATCATCATCATCATCATCATCATCATCATCATCATCATCATAATCGTCATCATCATCATCATCATCATCATCATCATCATCATCAGCATCATCCTCATCATCATTATCATCATCATCAGTATCATGATCGTCCTCCTCTGCCTCCGCATCATTTTCCTCCTCATCCTCCTACCCCTCCACCTCCTCCTCCTCCTCCTCCTTCTCCTCCTCCTCCTCCTCCTTCTCCTCCTCCTCCTCCTCCTTCTCCTCCTGTTCCTCCTGTTCCTCCTCCTCCTCCTCCTCCTCCTCCTCCTCCTCCTCCTTCCCTTCCTCCTCCTCCATATCCTCGTCGTCCTCCTCCTCCTTCCTCCTCCTACTCTCCTCCTCCTCCTCCTCCTCATCGCCTCCTCCTCCTCTTCCTCCTCCCCTCCTCTTCGTCTCCGTCCTCCCTCCTACTCCTCCACATCCCTCCCCTTCCCTCCCTTCCCATCCTATCCAAGGATTGGCCCAAGAGTCGAGTGCGGGTCACTATAGCCCCCGACAAACCTCCAAGAAACATCGAGACACCCTCACGATAGCCCAAGGCAGCTGAACATGTTCCAAGATAACCCCCGACCGCCTCAAGCCGGACATGGCTCAAGATAGGCCTTCAGGAGGGCTCAAGCAAGCCTCAGTCGTGTCTGAATGACCTGGTGGGAATACGCGAAGCGTGAAGAAGTTCCAGCACCAGGGGGAGGCGCCCCTAAATCCGAGCAGCTGAGGGGGGCAAGTGCGAAAAAACCATTGGGAACCCTGCGAAGGGATGGGATTTGCTTCGCTGCGCCGCCTCGCCCCCGCCCCCGCCCCCCGCAATAATAGACCGCGAGAAGGGGGAGCGGAGATACCACAGCGCAATGTGCCCACCACAGCCGCCGATCTGGAACTCCAGCCACAGGAAACCTGCTGACAGAAAGCAACAGAATGGACTTGGAAGTCATCCGACAAGTACTGGAACAGAGTAGTTGGCTGTGGAAAATGGGCATATCGGAACGCAGCTACACAGAGCCCAACGCATCCGAATCTAGCCGACTGCTAATGAACGCACCTGAGCGCAGCTGAACGCAAAACAAAAAACAAGAAAAAAAAAAATAATTAAATAACAAAATTAAAACACAAAAAAAAACAACGCAACTGAGGTGCAACCCCATGCATTGTAGTCAAACTTAGTGTAGCTGCTGGGCTCTCGCAAGCATCTCGGCGGAAGGCCCCCGCACACCAAGTGACACGTATAACCAATCGCATACAACGACACGACGCGTTACCGCGCGCAACTGAGTGCAACTGACTGTTGGTGGTGAAGCCATCTAAGCGTGAGTGTAACGAGCGCACAAGGAGGTCAGCCGCAGGCGCCGATTTCGAACACCAGCCACAGGTACTTGGCCATTGGATGTGGCTGAATTCGATTGGGCGCATCGGAACGCAGCTGCACATAGCCGAGCGTGTCCGAGTGTACCGACTGCAAATGACCGCATCTGAACCTAACTAGATGCAACTGAGTGCAGCTCCGTGCAACGTAGTGTAAGTTAATGAAGCAGCACTGCAGGGCCGTCGCAGGAATCTCGGTGGGAGGCTCCCGCGCACCACGTCACGCGTATAATCCATCGCAAACAATCAGACGTCCAAGCGATGAGGCCCGAGCCATGCCAGTGCTGTCCCAGCTCGCGGGTCCGGCCTGCTTATCCTCGTTGGTGGTGGAATATTTGTCGACGTACCATAGGTAGGTCGGTGACCCGATCGCTGGCCCCTGTCCGCGTCGGCCCTGGATGCCAAGCTCGAGCAGAAGATCATGAAGATCTGTGGGAACATCGCAGTTCGGAGCCAGCACTCTGCGAACTGCGTGCGCTGACAGGGCCGTTAGCTCCGCTGACACTTGAGCGCGGCCGCCCGCGGGGTCGACCTCCAGCCCTTGCCCGCTGCGCCCGTTCGATGATGTCCAACGGCGGCCTTGGCGAGCGAAGTCGGAGGCATCACATGTGGCCCCGCATTGGCAATCGCAGCAGGCGCCCCCGCGCCAAGGGTGGATGGCCCCCTCGTTCTGCACGCTCGATGCTCGCAAGAACGGCACTGGGATCGCTGTCCTGGCCTGAGGAGCTGTCCACGGCAGCGCCGCAGGACGCGCCTGGGGCATGGTGGCCCCGCCCCCGCCGTTGCCAGCTGCCTGGCTCGGCACCTGGAGGCGCGAAGTAAGCGCCACGTCCTGCTCGCGTAGATCAGGCATCTCCGTCGCGTCTGGCGCAGGTGCGGTCGGCAGCCTCGGCGCCGACGCGGCCCGCATAGGATTGGGCAGTCCATGCCGACCTCTAGGCACACCGCACAGGCACCTCAGTAGGTTCACTGTTCCTCTTGTTGCTCACGCGCACGCGCCTAGCTCGGCACTAGCGCACTGCATGGACATGACGTCCGCGCAGCAGCCTCCACAACGCACCCCTGATCTGGAAGGGTTCCAGACATACCGCGCACTGAATGAAGGCGGTATCCATGACCAGGGGAGCCTCCGCGCCTGGCCTGGCGCGCTGCTGGCGCTGGAAGGTGGTCTGGTTATGCAGGTAAGTCGGTGGCTGCAGCTGCTGCGTCGGCCTGTTGCCACGCTGGGGGCCGTTGTCGCGTTGGGAGCCAGCGTTTTGTCGGCGCTGGAACCGCAGGCTCGCGCGCGCTTGCTGCGCCCTGCGCAGGTCGGCCTGCGCCTGCACCTGGGCCTGCACCACGTTTTGCGCATCCTGTAGATGCGGTGATTGTGGCCGCAGCGCATTAGATACCACCTCCACGGTTGGCGCAACAACAGCGTCAGGGTCTGTAGGCGGCGGCTGCCCCACCGTTCGCGGGCGGCCATGGGGGCCCCGTGCCCGCGCAGATTGGAGACGAAACATTTCGCCCGACAGGCCCCTTATGCACCCATGGCCGGCGCACTCGCCGACCGCGGCGATGTCGTCGCGCTCGGCGAAGAACTTTGGACACGCACGAGAATCCATCGACGGCGGCGCAGGCGCCCGCGTCTGCAGGCATCCTTGGCGCGCGGCGAACGCGGACAAGAACGACTGTCCGCCGGAGTCCACCTCAGGGGGCCACCCCCAGGGTGGCACCCAGCTGTTCCGATCCGTGCCGCCGCTGCTCCATGATGGAATTGCTTAGCCCGCGGCCGGGCGGCGCCTGGTCGCCTGCGCTCGAGCCCGCTGGCGGGCTGCCAGCGGGCTGGCTTAAGCGTCGCGGCGCGGCAAATGGCGCAGTCGCATGACAGCCATGTGCCGACGTAAATCGTCGACATCATGCCCACGATGATCGGCGGCGTTGCGTAGGACGCTGCTGGTGCAGGCCCGCCGCCCGACATAGAAGGGGGCTCCGAGTGCGCGGCGCCGGCCTGACTCGGCGTCGCAGCGAGGCGGGTGGCCCTGCCGGCCCCGGCACCACGGCATCGCGCATGCCCGACTGGAGCCCGGCCGCCGCACGCGGGTCGTTGCGCGCAAGAGCGCCCGCGATGGAGGCAACGATCTCGACTGGCACGGCAGCCGCATCGGCTGCTCAGGGCATGGCCCGCGACGCCGAAAACCCTTGCTCCGAGGGGGGCGCCTCCTGCAAATCGCCCAACGCGCGGCATTCGCGCATCGCGCGCGCCGTCCATCATGCAGACGGCGCGCACCTCGGCTCCGAGGGCGTCCCCAGTCGCCCTTTTCACGAGGCCGCGCCGGCGCTCTGGCCGGCGCCAGTTCTTCGGCGGGGCGCCGGGCGTTTGCCTCTCGTCGTCGCCGCGGGCGCCGAAGCAAAGCTCGTTTCCCAAACGCAGCCCTCGGGGCAGCCCCTGTCGTTCATGGCCACAATCTGGACGACGAAATGAGGTGGCACCAACCCGTCGAACCCGTCGGTGGGGAAGGCGTCGTTGTCGCACGCCCAAATGTCAGCCGCTTTCGTCGACAACCCGAGTCGCCGCGCATGCCTGAGTGGATGCGCGGGTCCTCTGGCTGGCGCGGGCAGCCGCGGATGAACTGCCTGCCGCGCTGGCGCGTTTGGTCTGTGTTCTCGCCGCGTGGCAATCCATGGCGGAAGATAGACTCGCGGAAACTGAAGTAGGCGCCGCGCATGAAATGTTCGGGGGCCCTAGCGGTGACCCGCGAACGCAGCGAGATAGGCGCGAGCATGTCTGGTCTCGCGTGGCAGCTCGCGGCCCCGATGAAGAATCAGGGTCGCCTCTGCGGTGCGAATTTGTTCTTCGAATATATTTTCTGGGGCGGAGGGCACGGTGGGGAGCGGGGGCCAGGGCCGGGGGGCAGGACAGGCGACGCGGGGTCGCCGCGCTCGCGGGCAGCCCAGGCCACGATGCGACGTCACACGACTGCTCCGTCGCTCGCCTTGGTCGGCCCTCGCCGCTGCAGCTGGGTTCGCGCTGGAATTCTGGCTGGAACGCGCTCCAGGAGCGGTCTGGGGACTGGCTGCGTCTGCGCAGTTTGGTCCGAAGAACTACGCGACGGCTCGAAGGGGGGGGGGGGGGGGGGGGGGCGCCCTCGCGGCGGATCAGAGCGGCGGGCGGGCGCCGGAGGCAGGCAGCGGTTGATCGAAGGCGCTACGCGCGCCAGGGCTGTCAGCCCAGGGGTCGGCTACATCGGCGCCGTTTGGTTGGAGGGGCCACGCGCGGGCTCGAGCGGAAGGCGCAGCTGACGTCGCGGCGGAAGGCGGCGGGGCGAGCGCCGCAAGCAGGCGGGAGCAAATAAATCGGCGACGCACGCGAGAGCGTTGGCTGTCCGAAGGAGCCGCCTGGAGAGCAGGAGAGGGCCTCGCCCCCAGGGAAGACGCGCGGCGGTGGAAGACGGCGCGCGGCTGTGGCGGCTGGCTGAAGCAAAGAGACGGCGATGTAGATCGCCGCCGAGGGCAGGATGCGCTCGCGCGTCTTCGTCGGTGGAATTCGGCGGGGGGGCCGAAGCAGGCGGAGGCGAAGCGCGTCCGATCTCGAGCGCGGAAATTGGCGTGGGGGGGCCTCCGGCCGCGCGGACTGCGCTGCTCAGCGCAGCCAAACCGCACCATCGGGATGAATAGCTTTCGAAGGGCATCGCTGCGCCGATGCCGCCCGCGGCCCACCCGGGCACGCGTTCCTCTCGAAGGGCTTCTACTTGGACGGCGAAGGGCCTTGCGCCCTCACCGCGCGCCCTCGATACCCGATCGCGCTGCAACAGCTTTGGCCCAGGCCGGAGTCGCCCCGAGCCGCTGGCCAGGGCAGCCGCGGCCGACGCCCAGACCGAGCGGCGAGGGCGGCGGCGCGAGGCCGCGGAGGCGCGGGGCTCCCCCGCGGAGGAGGTCGAGCTGGGCGCGCGGCGTCCGTCCGCCCAAGCAGCCCCGGGAGGCGGTGGACCTCTTCTCGGCACTGCGCGACGTCGCGCAGTGCCGAGCGGGCGCCGGAGCGGCGGCCCCTCGCCCGCGCTGCCAGGCCCCGGAGCGGACGAGGGCGCCGACGACGGGCCCGACGGGCGCGGGCGGGCCCCTGGGCGCGCGCAGCGCCGGGCGCAGGCGGGCAGGGCGCTGCGACTGAGAACCGGAGTCCTCGTGCTCACCCTCAACTGCCGGGGAGTTCGGCATCGCGCATCGGAGCGCAACCATAGAGGAGTCCCCGCGTTCAACGGACACTGGCCGCGCGCACTTGCACTGCTGCTTTTCCTGGCGCGGCGTGGGAAGCAAGGGCGTGGGCCACGGGGCTCTGGACTCCTGGGTCTCCAAGGGCGCGAAGCCGCGCGCGGGCAAGAACGCCGAGGGGCGAGGCCCGCGGCACTGGGCGAAAGCTGCGCAGCACGGACTTCTATGCATGGGTAAAGAAGCACAGAACTTTGAAGAGCGCATCAAGCTATCCGCCCTGGGAGTCGGGACGGTCTCTGGAGCGCGCCTGGGCCATGGTCTTGCACGGCCAGCACAAGCTGGACCACGCACAGTTGTAGGATATGTCGATGAAGCTCTGGGACGGGCACGATAGGGCCCAGGCCCCAGCGGCGGCCACAGAAGCGGACGAGCGCGCGGGAGTGCGCGCGCGAGTGCGCGCGCGAGCAGGAGGTGGCGCGGGCGCGAATCGCAATGATGGCGCTGCCCTCTACGGCCCGCCTGGTCAGATCCAGCGATGGAGGTTGCAGGTCGAGGAAGAGGAAAGACGGCGCAAGTTTCTGGTTCTCTTTGGCCCCTCGCGCACGGGCAAAACACGGCCGGCGCGGAGCATGCTCGGGAACGCACAGACGCTCGCGGTAGAAGTGCAGCGCGCAGAACACCTGGATTGGCGTTGCTTTGAGGGAAAGGCCCACAAAGCGACCTCCTCGACGAAGTGCAATCCCCAGAGTTTTTTGGAGGAGATAAGAAGCTGTTACAATCGCACGTGGACGGACGCACGACGACTACTCTTGCGCTGTCCAGAACTGGACCCGGACAAAAGAAATTGAGGTGTTCGTTGGAGAACCCGCGCGGGAGGCGAGGGTCGCCGCCCCAGCGCCGGCGACGCCCCCGCGCTCTGCTCCAGCGCCCTCCGGCAGCTCCGGCGCGTCTCGCAGGGTGGGCCCCGCGGCGCCGAGAGGCCCCGCGGGCGCGACCCCGGAACACGGGCGGGGCCGGGAAACACCCAACTTAAAAAAAATCATCCATCGCAATGCAGTCCCCTGCCTGCTCCGATGCCCCGAGCTCAGAAGAGGGGGTCCAGGCGCGGGCCCGGCGGGGGCTCGGAGCTCGGCGGCCCTCTTGAAAGGTGCCCCTGTGCTCCCAGGCGCAGGGGCGCAGATGCGCCGCGAGCAACTTGTGATAAATTTTACCAAAGGAGTTCCAGGAGGGTTCCGAGAAATTGATATTTCAACCTCACACAATGGATTCACGACGTTCCTGGGTAGTTCCACGGTGGTGCCACGATGGTTCCGAGGCCGCACGTGTGACAGAACCCTATGAATTCTAGACGCTTCGCGTATCCCCACCAGCCCGTCCAGAAATGAGTCCCAGGGGAGTGGAGGTTATGAGGGAAGCGGGGGAGCATGCAGAAGAACAAAGGGCGGGGTGAGCCGCCATATACCCCAAGAGGGGGAGGATGTAGGAGGAGCCGTCGTCGTCGGAGTGGGAGGAGGAAGAGGAGGAGCAGGAGGAGGAGCAGGAGGAGGAGGGGGAAAGAGGAGGAGGAGGAGGAGGAGGAGGAGGAGGAAGATAAGGAGGAGGAAATGGAGGACTGCGAGGACGAGGAGGACGAGAAGGAGGAAAAGGAAAAGGAGGAGGAGGAGGAGGAGGAGGAGGAGGAGGGGGAGGGGGAGGAGGGAGGAGGAAGAAAAAGAGGAGGAGGAGGAGGACAATGGCGAGCTTGGGGGCCTCTTGGGCCGTCTTTGGGGCCTCTTGGCGGTCCCGGGGGCCTCTTGCGTATCTCGGGGAGCCTCTTGTGGCCTCTTGGGGGTCTCTTGGGGGCCTCTTGGAGGCCTCTTGGGGGCCTCTTGGGGCCTCTTGGGGCCCTCTTGGGGCGCTCTTGGGGCGCTCTTGGGAGCCTTCGAGGCGCTCTTGGGGCCATCTTGGAGGAGATCTATCAAAGAAGGGGGGGTCCCCAATTAGCGCTGCCCCTCTAGAGTGCCTCGAGTCGCCTCTTGGGCCCCCCCAAGAGGCCAAAATCCGTCCAAAACCTATGTAAAATCAATGTTTTTTGTTTTCTCGCCTTTTCGCTTTTGGAGCCGTCTTGGGAGCCTCTTGGGCCTCTTGGGGGTCTCTTGGGAGCCTTTTGGAGGCCTCTTGGGCGCCTCTTGGGGCCTCTTGGGGCGCTCTCGGGGCGCTCTTGGGGCGCTCTTGGGAGCCTTCGGGGCGCTCTTGGGGCCATCATTGCAGGAGATCGATCAGAGAAGAGGGGGTCCCCAATTAGCGTTGCCCCTCTAGGGTGCCTCGAGTCGCCTCTTGGGCCCCCCAAGAGGCCAAAATCCTTCCCAAAACCTAGATAAAATCAATGTTTTCTGTTTTCTCGCCTTTTCGTTCTTGGAGCCGTCTTGGGCCATATTGGACTCTCTTGGGGCCTCTTGGGGGTCTCTTGGCAGCCTCTTGGAGGCTTCTTGGGGGCCTCTTGGGGTCTCTTGGGGCCCTCTTGGGGCGCTCTTGGGGCGCTCTTGGGAGCCTTCGGGGCGCTCTTTGGGCCATCTTGGAGGAGATCTATCAAAGAAGGGGGGGGTGCTTATTAGCCCCGCCCCTCCAGAGTGCCTCGAGTCGCCTCTTGGGCCCCCCCAAGATGCCAAAATCCTTCCAACACCTAGGTAAAATCAATGTTTTTTGTTTTCTCGCCTGTTCGCTCTTGGAGCTGTCTTGGGCCATCTTGGACGCTCTGACACCTCGCGACGGGCCCCGTCCAGGTCAGTGGGGGATCCAGGTCCATTGGGGGAGGGGTACAAGTGGAGGGAAAAACCCTCCCCCGTAGGGAAAAGGGGGTTGGCCGAGAAACTCCCTAGACCACCTACCCCTAAGGGCTGGTGGGGTGTGACAGAACCCTTTGAATTCACAATGTTTCCTGCTGGTTCCAAGATGGTTCTACGATGGCTCCGACGCGCAAAATCCCACCAGCCCTTTAGGGCGTAGGTGGTCTAGGGAGTTTCCTCTGCCAACCCCCTTCTTCCCCTTCGGGGAGGGGTTCACCCCTCCCCTTACCCCTCCCCACTGACCTGGACGGGGCCGGTCGCGAGGTGTCAGAGCGTCCAAGATGGCCCAAGACAGCTCCAAGAGCGAACAGGCGAGAAAACACAAAACATTGATTTTACCTAGGTTTTGGAAGGATTTTGGCCTCTTGGGGGGGCCCAAGAGGCGACTCGAGGCACTCTGGAGGGGCGGGGCTAATAAGCAACCCCCCTTCTTTGATAGATCTCCTCCAAGATGGCCCAAAGAGCGCCCCGAAGGCTCCCAAGAGCGCCCCAAGAGCGCCTCAAGAGGGTCCCAAGAGACCCCAAGAGGCCCCCAAGAAGCCTCCAAGACGTTGCCAAGAGACCCCCAAGAGGCCCCAAGAGAGTCCAAGATGACCCAAGACGGCTCCAAGAGCGAAAAGGCGAGAAAACAGAAAACATTGATTTTACATAGGTTTTGGAAGGATTTTGGCCTCTTGGGGGGCCCAAGAGGCGATTCGAGGCACTCTAGAGGGGCAACGCTAATTGGGGACCCCCTCTTCTCTGATCGATCTCCTGCAAGATGGCCCCAAGAGCGCCCCGAAGGCTCCCAAGAGCGCCCCAAGAGCGCCCCGAGAGCGCCCCAAGAGGCCCCAAGAGGCGCCCAATAGGCCTCCAAAAGGCTCCCAAGAGACCCCCAAGAGGCCCAAGAGGCTCCCAAGACGGGTCCAAGAGCGAAAAGGCGAGAAAACAAAAAACATTGATTTTACCTAGGTTTTGGAAGGATTTTGGCCTCTGGGGGGGGCCCAAGAGGCGACTCGAGGCACTCTAGAGGGGCAGCGCTAATTGGGGACCCCCCCTTCTTTGATAGATCTCCTCCAAGATGGCCCCAAGAGCGCCTCGAAGGCTCCCAAGAGCGCCCCAAGAGCGCCCCAAGAGGGCCCCAAGAGGCCCCAAGAGGCCCCCAAGAGGCCTCCAAGAGGCCCCCAAGAGACCCCCAAGAGGCCACAAGAGGCTCCCCGAGATACGCAAGAGGCCCCCGGGACCGCCAAGAGGCCCCAAGGACGGCCCAAGAGGCCCCCAAGCTCGCAATTGTCCTCCTCCTCATCCTCCTCCTCTTTTTCTTCCTCCTCCCTCCTCCCCCTCCCCCTCCTCCTCCTCCTCCTCCTCCTCCTGCTCCTTCTCCTTTTCCTCCTTCTCGTCCTCCTCGTCCTCGCAGTCCTCCATCTCCTCCTCCTTCTATTCCTCCTCCTCCTCCTCCTCCTCCTCCTCCTGCTCCTCCTCCTGCTCCTCCTCTTGCTCCTCCTACTCCGACGACGACGGCTCCTCCTACATCCTCCCCCTCTTGGGGTATATGGCGGCTCACCCCGCCCTTTGTTCTTCTGCATGCTCCCCCGCTTCCCTCATAAGCTCCACTCCCCTGGGACTCATTTCTGGACGGGCTGGTGGGGATACGCGAAGCGTCTAGAATATGAGAAAAAAATTATCCCGGCAAAGCAACCTAACAGCGATGTGTAGAAGCATATCTGAAAGCATTCCCCTTAAGATTCAGATGAAAATCCAGTTGTCGAATTCTGCTGTTCTCGCAGTCGTAGTCGCATTCGCGATGACAGTCGCAGCGGCAACGGCAGTCGCAGTCACAGCCTCAGCCTCAGCCTGCCTCCTCCTCCTCTTTCTCCTGCTCCTCCTCCTCCTCCTCCTCCTCTTCCCCCTGCTCGTCCTCGTTCTCGTCCTCCTCGTCTTGCTCGTCCTCCTCCTCCTGGTGCTCTCTCCTCCTCCTCCTCCTCCTCCTCCTCCTCCTCCTCCTCCTCCTGGTGGTCCTCGTTCTCCTCCTCCTGGTGCTCTCCCCCCCCCTCCTCCTCCTCCTCCTCGTCCTCCTCCTCCTCTTCCTCCTCCTCCTCCTCCTCCTCCTCCTCCTCCTCCTCCTCCTCCTCCTCCTCCTGGTAGTCCTCCCCCTCCCCTCCTCCTCCTCCTCCTCCTCTTCCTGGTTCTTCCTGGTCGCCCTCGTTCTCGTCCTCCTCGTCTTGCTCGTCCTCCTCCTCGTGGTGTTCTCTCCTCCTCCTCCTCCTCCTCCTCCTCCTCCTCCTCCTCCTCCTCCTCCTCCTGGTGGTCCTCGTTCTCCTCCTCCTGGTACTCTCCCCCCCCCTCCTCCTCCTCCTCCTCGTCCTCGTCCTCCTCCTCCTCCTCCTCCTCTTCCTCCTCCTCCTCCTCCTCCTCCTCCTCCTCCTGGTACTCCTCCCCCTCCCCTCCTCCTCCTCCTCCTCCTCCTCCTCTTCCTGGTCGTCCTCCTCCTCCTGGTTGTCCTCCTCCTCCTGCTCGTCCTCCTCCTCCTCCTGCTCGTCCTTCTTCTCCTGCTCCTCCTGCTCCTCGTCCTGCTCCTGCTCGTCCTCGTCCTCCTGGTCTTGCTCGTCCTCCTCCTCGTCGTGCTCATGCCCCTGCTGAAAATGTGGCCCAGGAGTGGGAGTTCTGGGAAGTCGAAGAGCACGAATTGCCTAAATTGGGCTACGGCATTCAAAATGTGGCCCGGAATGGAAGTTTCTGGGAAAACTCGGAAGAGCACGAAAGTGGCCTACAGAGGTTTGGCTCCCGGGCATTCAAAATGTGGCCGGGAATCAAAAAACATCACACTTTGATTTGGGGTTCTGGGAACTCGAAGACCACGAAGTGGCCTACAGTTGGCTCCGGGCATCCAAAATGTGGCCCGGGAATGGAGTTCTGAGAACTCGAAGAGCACGAAGTGTGTGACTGTTGCATCCGGTCCTCCAGAATGTGGCCCGGGAATGGCGTTCTGGGATGTCGAAGAGCACGAAGTGTCTGACTGTTGCATCTGGTTATTCTAAATGTGGCCCGGGAATGGCGTTCTGGGATGTCGAAGAGCACGAAGTGTGTGACTGTTGCATCCGGGTATTCAGAAAGTGGCCTGGGAATGGAGTTCTGGGAAGTCGAAGAGCACGAAGTGTGTGACTGTTGGTGAAAAACGAGCCCGGCACCCTGCCGCCCGGCAACTCCCCAACACCTGCCCGGACCCCCCTGTGGAGTGATCTGTGAGCTCTTTTGAGTCAACTAGAAACCTATCAGTCTTCGCTGTTAGGTAAAAAAAAAAAAAAAAAAAAAAAACATTACTTCACAAGGTTCCTGCTTGGTTCCACGATGCTTCCACGATGGTTCCGACGTCGCAAGTGTGACGGAAACATATGGATTCAAAAGGTTCCTGCGTGGTTCCACGGTGGTTCCACGATGGCTCCGAGGCCGCAAGTGTGACGAAACCCTATGACTTCACCAGGTTCCCGCGTGGTTCTACGATGGTTCCACGATGGTTCCCGAGCCGCAAGTGTGACGAAGCCCTGCGAATTCACATGGTTCCTGCATGTTTCTACGATGGTTCCACGATGGTTCCGACGTCGCAGCTACAACGACCTCATGAATTCTCAATGCCCCCCCCTTCCCCAAAGGAAGCGCAACCGCGCGGCGAAGCACTTTTTGGATTTTGTAGCGTTGCGTTTATTTTTTCCAGCGAGGAACCGCCGAGGGCCCGTCGAGGCCCCCATCCGCGGCGGAATCGCCGGCGCCACTGCCTTAGCGGCAAGGACAGGCACCGGGCTCCCCAATGGTTGGAGGTCCACACAGGGCTCCGCGCGCGCGAGTGGGCTGGGTCTAAACGCGAACGAGTCTGGATATGAGTGGGCCTGGGTATGCGTAGGTCTGGGCGCGAGTGAACCTGGGGGGAGCGAAAATGAATGAACGTGCGTCTGATCACGGGCGCATCTGAGCATGCGTGTGTCTGCGCATCAGCGTGGTCTAAACGTGATAAAGGTGCGCGGGCGTGAGCATGCGCGGTCATGAGTGAGACTTACAGTCAGCGGCTCAATAGGAACGGGTCTGGGCGCAAGTGGATATGGGAACGATTGCGTCCTTGCCTGAGCCAGTCTGGGCATGCGTGGCCGCGCATCCATGAGTCTTGCTCATGCCATTCCGCGTCCTCCCATTCCTTTTCCTTCTGCAGCCGCCAACCCTGTCGGCTTGTGTCGTTTGTGCGAGGTTTAACCGTTTGAGTTGTCGTCGTCGTCGTCGTCGTCGCCGTCCCCGCCGCCGCCGCCGCTGCCGCCCTGTCCGTGGGCCCTCCTCCTCAAGCGATCCAGCCAAACGGAAATCCAATAACGTTGTACTTGATTCGAAGAGAAGCCCCTTCCCTCCCGCCGGGGGGTAGGGGGGCGTCGCGGGGGGGTTCGCGGGGGGGGGGATACTGGGGGGGTCCGCGTGGGGTCCCAGTGGTCGTGACCTCCCCCCAGTGGGCAAGGGTGACAAGGCGAGGGTCTCCCTATGGACAGGGAAACTCACAACCCCTCCCACCCCTCCCCCGTATAGACAAGGGGACCACCACCACCACCCCCTCCTCTCGATCCCCCCCTGGAGGTACCCTCTTCACTCATGTCTGCTGTTGCGGGGTGCTGCGTATTAATTTCCACACATGCCCCCAAGAGGGCTCAGATCCGCTCCGAGGCGACTCCGAATGACCACGGAGCTCCCCAAAACGTTCCACAAGAGGACCCCAACAGGGCCCAAGAGGCTCCCAAGAGGGCCCCAAGAAGGGCTCCAGAGAGTCAACGTCGTCGTCGCCGCCACCGCCACCGCATTCGTCGTCGTCGTCGTTCCCCGTCAGGGTCGGCGGCGCTGGCCGTCATGCCTTCCCAACAACCCCTCTCTGTCGAACGTCGAGACCTGTCGGTATGGCGGGCGGGGCGTTTCGCCTGCGATTCTTTCACCATTTTAAATTCTGAATCGGGCAAATTGCAGCCTTCTCATGGATGGCGGGCGGGTCGCTGTCGAGATAAAGCTCTCCCCTTAGCGCCGCGCACACTCGCCTTAATGATTCAACAGGACTTTCACGGACTGAGGGCGGGTGACTTTCAAAATTTGGCTCTCGCCTGAACGCCGCGCAAAAACATTTCAAAAGGTTGCACGACGGTCACGGATGGAGGGCAAGTGGTTTTCAAATTGTGGCTCTCGCCTGGGCGCCACGCACATTTGTCTTAACAGTTTGCAAGGGCTTCAAACATGGAGAGCGGATCATTGACAAAATGTGGCTCTCGCCTGAGCGCCGCGAACAGTCGACTTGAAAGCATGCAAAAACTTCACGGATAGAGGGCGGGTGGTTTCCAAAATGTGGCTCTCGCGTTGGCGGCACGTAGATTTGTCTTCGCAGTTTGAATAAGTTTCACGGATGCACGGCGGGTCGTTTTGAAAACGTGGTAGTCGCCTTAGGGCCGGGCAAATTCATCATAAGATTGTACAAGCGCCGAATGGATTCTTATGGCGGGCGTCCGAAAAATTGTGTTCGGGCACGATTTAGGCCTGCCAGGGCGCAACAGTCATCTTGATTCGCGTTTTGAAGCCCCCAGACATGCGTTTTGGCACGATGCCGGATCGTCAGGACGCAACAGTCATGTTGTCATGTTGACTCGTGGCGTTGAAGTCCAAGCAGTGGTGTCTCGACGCAATTCAGGATTCTCAGACAGTTGTTGTCTTCCAATGGGACACTTCCAGCAGTGATCATAAATGCTTGCAGAGACAAATGAAGAAGGAACGGAGGGCTTGTTGCAACGTCGTTGGTACGACTTGGGTTTACACTGGTCATCATTCTCGTCCTCATCCTGCGCCTCATCTTCCTTCTAACCCTCACTCCTCCAACTCCCTCGTTTTCCCTCCCTCTTTTTCCTTTCTTTCGCAAACCTGGAGTGCGCAGCGCTGGGCCATCTTTACACATAACAAGGTGCCAGTTCCTGCCGACGCAACTCTTGTACAGACCGCGGGGCGGGCCGACAAGAGAAGCGAACCCAGGGCGGAACAGGGACGGGCCGGAGAGCGAGGAGCCGAGGAGCGAGAGAGGGGGAGGAGCGAGGGACGACGACAGGAAAAGACAGATCCCCCCCTCCTCCCCCTCCTCCCCTCTTCACTGGTAAGAAACAGGGTTGCAGCACAACCCCACTAAGCGACCCCGTAACGCACCCCGAGGGGGGCACGGGCGCCTAATATGGTTCAAACTGGCCCTCAATTGATTAAACTGGTTCGAACTGGTCGGGGGATTCGTCAACCGTCAGGGCTGCTGATGCAACGTGCTACTTATATCGAATGGCGATGCAGAGTCTTCATCGCCCCCTCTCCTCCCCTCCCCCTTCCCCTCTTCGCTGTCCTCCTTCGCCCGGGGGGCCGCCGGTGCCTCCACGGCGCCGAGCTCGCGCGTCACGGAGGGGCCCGACGGCCCGACGCAGTACAGCGCGGCGCGGACGGAGCCTCGCCTGGGGGGGGAGGAGGAGGAGGAGGAGGAGGAGGAGGAGGAGGAGGAGGAGGAGGAGGAGGAGGAGGAGGAGGAGGAGGAGGAGGAGGAGGAGGAGAAGAGGAGGAGGAGGAGGAGGAGGAGGAGGAAAAGAGGGGGAGGAGCTGGAAGAAAAGAGGGGGAGAAGGGGGAGGAGGAGGAGAAGGAGGCGGAGGAGGAGAGGGGGGAGGAGCTGGAAGAAAAGTGGGGGAGAAGGGGGAGGAGGAGAAGGCAGAGGACGAGGGGAACGCATCACGCATCACGAACTGCCGACTGGTTTGATGCCAGAGGTCAGCCTCGAGGCCCTCGGGCGCGCGATAACGCCCCTGGGCCCAACCGTCTGTGCACCTGCACTCCCGTCGGTTGAATACACTATACGTGGCCATCGGTGCGTTGGGCGGCCAGGAGCACTGCGCACAACTCTCGCCTGCAGGGGCCAGGCGGGGCGCCTGACACCGTGGCCACCACCTCGCGCGGCTCGAAGCACCCGACCCTAGCCACCGTTTTGCCCTCTCGCTGGCACGATCATCTCCTGAGCCCGCTCCATCGATGTCGTCACCAAAGAGGAACACGGGGAAGACTGCTGCACCTACTCCACGGCAATCCTAGCTCACGTCTGACACGGCCAGGCTGGAGACGAACAACTAATCCCACCAGACGTTTCGGGCCTGAACGGTTTAAGGCGTTACCTCTTCAAACCCCTTTTCGTCCCATCTGGGGAGGTGTCCACCAACCACCAGGGTTCCCTGATCAACATACACCCCCGCCCCCACCCGACCGGCGACGAACCCAACCAAAACCATGCCAACACCCCACACACCCACACACCATCCCTTGCAAGAAGCACTACAGAGCCCACGCTGCACCGAGACCTGGATCGTGCGCGGGCGCCGCCCCCCCTCTGCCCCGGCTCCTGTCACCCGACGGCGAGGCGGGCCCACCCCCCCGCCTTATCGAGGCATGGCATGCTGCGGCAAAAGCTCGGTGAGGTGCCGCGAGGGAACAGCCGAGCCAGGACCGCGCCAAAGGGGGAGAGGCCAGGCCCCCCAACCCAAGAGCGGCAACGGGGCCCGCGGCATGCCGCGCCGGCAGCCCCCTCCTCCCCCTCCTCCCCCCTCCTCCTCTCCTCCCTCCTCCTCCTCCTCCTCCTCCTCCTCCTCCTCCTCCTCCTCCTCCCCTCCTCCTCCTCTCCTCCTCCTCCTCCTCCTCTCCTCCCCTCCTCTCCTCCCCCCCCCCTCCCCCCGCGGGCGCCCCCGCTCAGGGCCCACGGCTGTCGGCCGCCGAGGGCCGCCCCGCTGCTGCTGCAACGGAGCCTGCCGCATCGAGCGGCGCCCTTCCGACCCGTGCCTTGCGCCGTGGGCGCGCGGGAACCTGAAGGGACCCTGGGACAAACGAATGCATACACACTAAGAACCGGATTCCCCATATGTTCCCATATCTTCTGGGCTTTTGTCTTCCCCCCATTGCCAATCTTTTCTTTGGAATCTCGACGATGAATTATGTTTGTGTGCTTCTTCCCTCCTGGAAACTGACGAACCAACAACACACACCCATACCCACAGGCAGGCCGGAGAGGGTTATGGGTTCGTGTGGTCGGATGGGGGTCCCCGCTCGAACGGGAGCTTTCCCCAGGGTCCGACAACCCGCACCCATACCCACAGCCAGTTCTCCTCCCAACGACCCCCCTGTGGGTATGGGTGTGCGTTGTTCGTTCGTCAGAAACTTTTCCGTCGGCAGCGAGGCGGGGCAATCCTCTCCAGCGTGGCAGCAATGCAGGTGCACGACGAAGCGAAGTGGCCGGCATGCGGGAGGGGAAAGGAGGACAGGCGGGGCGGCCGCGGGGGAGAGGGGAGGGCAAGCACTCAGAGGCGGAAGACTTGCGTCATGAGCAGCCGGGGCGGCCCGCGGGCGGCGGAGGCGGCGTCCGCCGCAGCGCGCGGGAGCAGGCAGCGCACAGATCTGTCCTGTCAGAGCTGAGGCTCTGGCCTGCGTAGCATGAACACCGCATAGACCCCCTTGTCGATGAGGAGGAGTTTGGGGAGTGGCATCGTCGTTGATCCACATTGGGCGCGCAAACTCAACTCTCGAGTGAACACACATCGGGACATCGGGACATGCTAGCCGCTTTCCTCCCACTGTCGATCGATCGATCGGAACAGCCATCGGGACAACCACCGGGACCACCATCAAAACAACCATTACAGCACCGTGGGAAAGTTCCGCCGTGTCCTCAGGCGTCGGAGTGTTGTACTCCGTCGTATGAGTGCGCATCCTACTGCTGGGGCATGTCATGGTACGAAGTCTTGTAGTGCTGGCGGACACCATCGGGACAACCACGTGTTCCTGATGATGATGATGATGATGATGATGCTGCTGCTGCTGATGATGATGATGATGGTGGTGGTGGTGGTGGTGGTGGTGGTGGTGGTGGTGGTGGTGGTGGTGGTGGTGGTGATGATGATGATGATGATGATGATGATGATGATGATGATGATGATGATGATGATGATGATGATGATGATGATGATGATGATGATGATGATGATGATGATGATGATGATGATGATGATGATGATGATGATGATGATGATGATGATGATGATGATGATGATGATGATGATGATGATGATGATGATGATGATCTGGGTGCGCAATGCCCGGGAAAACACGCTTTGTCAATCGTTGCCAGTGCTCTGCGGACCCCAGGGGGGGCACCCTTCTCTCTGAAAGCTTGGCACTTCGCTTGAGGGGGGATCACACCTCATGAACTCATTGACATTGAGGCCCTCCGCTCGGGTGCTGCCCATGTGCTGGCAGGGCGGGAGGGAGTGAGAGAGACGCCAGTCCTTCGGCAGGGGTATCTTGACACGTGCTCCTACGCCCTCCCCCTGGGGCTGCACGGGGGGGGGGGGGGGGGCGCGACCGATCGGATCGTTCAGGATGGCAGAGCGCATGTTACGGTAAAAGCTTGGACCATGCACGCGCTCCCCGCAATGATTCTGCAACAATATTTCACAAGGGTGATGAGCGTGCCCTGGCACGCGCGGCGCACCTCGCGGGCGTCCTGCACCTGGCTGGTGTCTGCAGTGGTTCCCGTCGGTTGTCGATGGCGGCCCCTGCCCGTGCTGAATGAGACTGGGGTGCTACTTATGTGGTGGAGGGCGGGTGGGAGTGAGCAAGACTGCTGTCCTTCGGGTGGGGGGGAGGGCTTGAACCCTCCCCCTACACTGTACTCGGGGGGAGGCGCGACCGATCGGAGCGACCAAGATTACCCGAGATGTCTCCAACAAGGCCTTAGATAGTCTGAGGTGGCCTCAAAGAGCGTGCACTATGGCTTGCAGCAGATTCCAAGGCGCCCCGAGACCTCCCACAGGTGGCTCCAAGGGACCGCGGCGTCGCCCAAGAGCCCCAAATCCGTCCAACGCCCAAGGAAAATCAATGCTGCTGTGCATTCTCGCCTTTGCGCTTCGGATGGGCTCTTAGAGCCTGAGGATGGCTCCAACATGGCTTGAATTGGCGCCAACAGGGACCCAAGAGGGCCCCAAGACGGCCCCGAAAGTGCCTAGAACGACGCTCCAAGAACAGTCCAGGAGGGCTTCAAGAGAAGGCTTCTCGGGCTCCAGGGGGGCGGGGTTACGTAAGGACGCCCCTTATGTGATCGAGCTTCTGCAATATGGCTCCAAGAGGGTCCCAAGAGAGCCACAAGAGAGCCCCAAAGGATTCCAACATGTCCTTAAGACGGCCTCAAGATGGCCCACGTAAGATGCAAAGAGGCTCCCACGTCGAAAGATCCGCGAAGGAAATGTATGGTTGACTCGTGGGACTGCTCAGACTGATCCGCAGCTTCGGTCTGACGGCTGCCCCCCTTTCTGTTGCACCGTTTGCTCATACACTTCCCTGATCAATTCGGCTCGCCTGTGCGTCGTTTCTGGATGGGCTGGAGGGGACACGAGGAGCGTCAAGAGGTCGCTGGCAACTGGAGGCGAAACCTGTGCCCATGGCGCTGGCAGCAGTCTTCTGACCAAAACATCCAGTACCGTCGTCCTGAAAAATGGGCAGTGTCTCGATGCAAACTGCTAGCACCCGAGCTGGTAGGAAGGGAACTCTCTGTCCTAAAACTGGCCAAGGGGGAGGGGCAGCAGCAACAGGATGAGGAGGGAAACTGCAGAGTGGTTGCCCACGTGGCCCTGGCCCCGTATGCAGCAGCATCCCAGAGATGAAAAACACATATCTGCGAGCAGCGCGCAGGCGCAGCGCGGAGGCGCAGGCCGATGCGCCTCCGCCCAAGGGGGAAACCCCGAGGCGGGGGTACAGGTCGGGAAGGCTGCGTGAGCCAGCGCACCAGCGTGTGGCTGAGAGAGATCCTAGCTGGCACCCCGCGCCGAGCCTGTGTCGTTCCCAACCCCGTAGCAGTTCAAGAGTGTGCGGCACGGGCGGGGCAACGACGGGCGACAGGGCGAGAAGCGCGGGGGCGAAGAGGAGACGAGGAGGAGCAGGGGTGAGCACCAGCAGCCGCTGCGGGGCTGCACACCCCTCGGCGTCGCTGCGCGCCGCAGGGCGACGCCCCTGCAGGACGCCCCGCGCGGGCATGCGACCGGGCGCGGAGCTAGATTTTCGAGCATGACTCGACTAGTCCGATCTTAGCGCCCTCGAGGTTGCAGACTGATGCGTTCGAGGATGCCCAACCGAATGCTGTACCGAACCCCTCTGTGGCTGCCCCAAGTGTCGAGCCCAAATCGAATGACCATCAGCTTTACCCAGGTGAGAGGAACCAGGAGCCTCCGCCCCTCCGAGCTCACGGCCAAGACGCCCCCCCGTGGCCATGGTGATGAGCTGCTCGGACAGGCGGCTCCAGTGCCCCAGGCTGACCAAATGCTGCTGCTGCTGCTGCTTCTGCAGACGTCAAAGAAAGTTTACATCAACGCCCTCAGCCAGGCCACCACCATAATACTCGTTCTGCCCCAACTTTTGTAGAACAAAATTATGGACATCGCCTCGGATCGTCCCTGTCTGGCCGACGGGCCCATGCTGAGTCGGGAAAGCTCAGCTCGACGGTATCGCCGTCGGCCCAATCCGCTGTGCCTCAAAAGGGGTCCCAGCAATCGTCCAATAGAAGGTTGATGATGGCCGACGCATGTCTTCTTCTTTCTCTGGCCCGGCTGGAACCCGTCGCAAGTGAGAGACTGTCTGTGGCTAAACTCGTTCAACTCCTTATGTGAAGTGAGAAGCACCCTGCCAAGTGCGAAACCACTGACGAAGACGATCGTCTGGAATTTTGCAAATGCTGGGCTCATGGGAGCTTTCACCGCAGGATGTGCGGTCAAGCAACGGCCGCGGGACATAGCACCACGAGCCGCACCAAGACGCCAGCGGTAGGGTGATGATGTGCACGCCGAAGCCTTTTGTGAATACAGTAGGCGCCAAGGGGAGGAGGGAGGGGGAGGAGGAGCGGGGAGGATGAGGAGGAGGATGAGGAGGAGGAGTTTGTAATCTCCACCTCCGCTGGTCCTTTGCCGATGGGCCCGTGGTCGCAGAAGCCCACCAATCATATGGGGTGCGTTGGAAGGAAAAGAAAAAACAACAAACAAAACAGAAATAAACAAACGGCGCAAACGTAATCCGCTCAAAGTTGTCGGATCTGCGCTGGACACTGCCAGGGGGGTCCCGCGCAGATCCCAGAACATCTACTCCTCTTTTTGGTGCGCGGGCTCGCGAAGCAGGTCGAAAGCCGGGCAAAGCTAGGGCGGCCCGCGCCGAAGCAACAGGCAAAAGTAGAACGGAGCAACGCCCAACTCAGACGCAGCCCAGAACATCTACGCGGACCTCCGAATGCATATATGCCGCTGTATCTTCTTCGGGAATCATTTGGTGTTCTCCGGGGCTTGGCAGGCCTCACAGGCCCAGAGGAACTTGTGGGCAACGAGTGCCTCCACCTGGCGGCATGTGGGGTGTTTACCCCGCAGGACGCTGCGCAGCTTGTGCTGCGCCCGGAAGAGGAGGAGGAGGAGAAGGAGGAGGAGGAGGAGGGGGAGGAGAGGGGGAGGAGGAAGGAGAGGAGGAGGAGGAGGAGGGAGGAGGAGGAGGAGGAGGAGGAGGAGGAGGAGAGGAGGAGGAGGAGGAGGAGGAGGAGGAGGAGGAGGAGGAGGAGGAGGAGGAGGAAGAGGAGGAGGAGGAGGAGAGGAGGAGGACGCGTGCCGAAGAAAGTGGGGGAGGAGAAGGAGGAGGAGCAGGAGCGGAGGAGGAGGAGGAGGAGAGCGCACGTCCCAGAGGCGGACGAGTCAAGCTAGTGTCGATGAGGACCTTTGGGGGGTGGGGGCGGCAGTCCTCTCGAGGCAGCTGCTCGCCCAGCGGGCTGGCCGTCGATGGCCACATGTGCGGCATGCCGCACTCGAAGAGTGGCACGGTAGTTGCCGTGGCACTCCTCCTCCTCCTCCTCCCCCTCCTCCTCCTCCTCCTCCTCCTCCTCCTCCTCCTCCTCCTCCTCCTCCTCCTCCTCCTCCTCCTCCCTCCTCCTCCTCCTCCTCCTCTCTCCTCCTCCTCCTCCTGCTCCCCCCCCCATCCCATCTGGGGGGGGGAGGGCCCGAGGACCCTGGGACCCATCCCATCTGGGGGGGGGGGGCCGTGGGCCCTGAGCCCGCGATCATATATGGACAGCGAGCCCACAGAATCCGTCAGCACGAAGAAGACCGAGAGCAGCAGACTCCCTGGCTGCATTCTGCGCAGAAGAGGGGCCAGGCCCCAGACGGATGATGAGATCACTCGGGATGCTAGCACGAGGGAGGGCGAGCCAGTGGAAGCGGCGAGGACAAGCAAGATAATGGGCGATGGAATCAGGAGCGTTCGACTCGACGCCTCCAGAGAACTCTGATCATCCGAAGCGGCATCCCTGGGGCGTGAGGATTCCGACCCGCGCGGATGTGATCCATGCTCCAGGGAGCGTTTTCACATCCCCCCCCTCAACTCCCCCTGCTGCTCCTCCTTTTCCTCATCCTCCTCCTCCTCCTCCTCCTCCTCCTTCCTCCTCCTCCTCCTCATCCTCTTTCTCCTCCTCCTCCTCCTCCTCCTCCTCCTCGTCCTCCTCCCCCTCCTCCTCCCCCTCCTCCTCCCCTCCTCCTCCTCCTCCTCCTCCTCCTCCCTCCTCCTCCTCCTCCTCCCTCTCCAGCGATCGTTTTCACAGGGGGCCGGACGCGGGGAGGGGCGAGGGACCGCGAAGCACCCCGAAGCGTTTCCCAGCGCCCGGCCAACACACTGAGGCCCAGCGTGGGAGGGGGAGGAGGAGGAGGAGGAGGAGGAGGAGGAGGAGGAGGAGGAGGAGGAGGAGGAGGAGGAGGAGGAGGAGGAGGAAGGAAGGAGGAGGAGGAGGAGGAGGAAAGAGGAGGAGGAGGAGGAGGAGGAGGAAAAGGAGGAGCAGCAGGGGGAGTTGAGGGGGGAGAGAGAGAGAGAGAGGGCAACTATTCGGACGACGGGTTCGTCCGCGGGCGGGGCTGCACGCGCCTCACCGCCCGCGCGTCTGTTGGCGGAAGGGGCCGCTTGTAGAAACGGGGTTGGCGACCCCCCCCCCTCCGGAGCCGTCGGCAAGACTACGTGTGGAAATTGGCGACGAGCGAGGGGGGGACGTGAGGAGGAGAAGGCCTTCTCGGAAGGCGGCGGGACTTCTCCGAAGGCGAGGGAACTTCCGAGACTTCTGAGAAGGCCCGCCCCTTCTCACTTCCCCCCTCGCTCGCCGCCGAGGAAAACAAAGCCGGTGACTCAAGTGTGGCACTCCCGAGCTGCACGCCCACGGTGGAAGGAGGTCCAGGCACAGCAAATTGTTTTGCCTGCGCGCCCCGTGGGGCCCCAAGAAGAAGGCGCTGCGGAGGGGGCACCCCCGACCGCAACCTGAAGCGTGATCCGTGGAACGTAGTGCCAGGCGTTCTCACGGGACGCAGGTAGGGGGCCACATGCGAACCCTGCCCCTACCCCCCACAATTTCTGAGGGGGAGGGGGGGGGTCACTTCGCCTTCCCCTCAGAAATTGTGGGGGGTAGGGGCAGGGTTCGCATGTGGCCCCCGAGCAGTTGAAAAGAAGCCAGCGGCTGTTGCGCTGGCGGTCAGCATCGAGTCTCGCCTAGATGACCTCATGGAGGGGAGCTCGGGGGGACGGAGGCGGTGGAGACGCCGAGCGGGTGGCGTCCCAGGCGGACTGGGCTAGGTGGAACCGTGCAAGGAAAGGCCCCGACTGTTCCTGGGCGCGACGCAGCATGCGTACGAGGCGCATGGCTCGCTCATGGAGCTGGATCTGGTGGTCCGTCTGGGAGCCTCCAGTGGATGTCGGCGGACGCTCGGAGGAAGGGTCACGAGAAGCTACGATGGGAGGAATGACTGCAACATGGGCCCAGTGGCCCCCGTGGCTGAGTCGGCGGACGCTCAGAGGGAGGGCCACGATGGACTGCGGCGTGGGCTACGACAAGAAGGGGGCCAGTTGCAGGTTTGCCCTGGTGGACACCGTGGTACAGCTCGACTCCGTAGAGCTGCATGCCGCCGAGGTGCCCGAGTACGCTGTGATGGACGCCGTAGTACTGCGAGACTCTGCGCGGCTGGATGCCGCCGTTGCACTCGAGGACGTCGCGGTGGGCACCGTGGTGCTGCTGGACTCCGCTGGACTGGATGCCGGCGGGATGGTCGGGTACGTCATGGTGGACACCGGGGTCCTGCTCGACACCAGAAAGCCGGATGCCACCGCGGTGCTCTAATCCAACCAGCCCTCTGGGCGCAGGTGGTCTAACGATATATTTCTAGACCCCTCCTTCCCCTTCGGGGCAGGGTTTATCATTGTTCCCTATTATATACACCCCCTCCCCCAGGCGACCAGCGGCCAACCAGGAAACATGCTGCCACCCACGACCATCCCGATCAAAAAAAAACTAAACACACTCTGCCTCCGAATTCGGAGCATGCGCAACCAACCCGATGCGGGCCCCCCCCCACCATCCCTGACAAAAACAATACAAAGTACACTTCGGGGCAAGGTCTGGAGTTAGGTTCGTGAGGCCCGCGGCGACAGGGACGGCGGGGGTGTCAGCATATTGCCTGCTGCGCGCAGGGCTACCATCCCTGACAAAGCACAATACAAAATGCACCTCGCGACTAAATCTGGATCATACGCGGTCACCCCGCGATCATTGTCAAGTGGTTGTTGATAGGGACGGCGGGGGTGGTGGCGTATGGCCTGCTGTGCGCAGGCCCACCAGACACGATGATGGGCATTGGTTTTCGACAAGGATGGTGGGGGCCGACATGTTTCCCGATGTGTGCTGTCACGTGCGCAGGCACACCTGACACACATTCTGCACATGCCCAAAACGTGGCGCACCTGGCGCGGCGGGAGTATGCGGCACACATGGCGCACGCGGAGGCACGTGGCGCATCTGGCGCACTAGGCGTGCCTAGCTCGCTCGGGCCCCAGGGGGGCCTCGCGCGCGTGGCGCTCCTGGCACGCGTGGCGCACCTCTCCCCAGCGTCGCGCACAGGGGCTCGCGTTTGGTTCCCAGTAGCTGTTCATCCAAAGACGACCGCTGAGCATGCCGAGGCTCAGGTGTGACTTGTGTGTTGGGAGGGCGGGTGGGCGTGAGCTAGACGGCTTGCTATCTGGAGGGTGTCTTGACCTTTCCCCCTACCCCCTCCCCTGGACCTGGACGGGGGGGTTCGCGAGGTGTCAGGGCGTCCAAGAATGCCTGCGATGGCTCCAAGAGGGCCTCAGGGAGCCCAAGATGGCCTCCAAGATCGCTCAAGATAGCCCTACATTACTCAAGATAACCAACAACATGCCTCCATGAGGCCCCAAGAGGGCGACAAGAGGGTTCCAGGTGCTTTGATCCACCACTCAGGACCTTCCGTGGAAGCCAAAATCAGTCAAAACCTACGGAAAATCAATGATGTGTGCCGTCTCCCCTTTTCGCTTCCCATGCGTTATTGAAGCGTCAAGGTGGCCCCAAGATGGCCGAAGAGAGTTTCAAGAGGGGCCCAAGATGCCCCCAAGACTGCCCCAAGACCGCCCAAGATCGCCCCAAGAGAGGCCCAAGAGCGTCCCAAGAGGCTACTTCGATGGCCCCAGAAGGGGGACTAAACGGTAGGACCACCTCAGTTCACCGACACACTCCACGACAGCCCCAAGAGGCCCTCCAGGGCTCCCAAGAGAGCCCCAAGAGAGTCCCAACAGGACCCCAAGAAGCGCCCAGGAGGCCCCAAGAGGCCCCCGCCAAGAGGCCCAAAGAGGCTCCCCGAGGCACCCAAGACGCTCTAAGAGCCGCGGGACCGCCAAGAGGCGCCCAAGACGCCCAAAGAGGCCTTCAGGAAGCTCCCAAGAGACATCCGAAGAGACTCTGAGGCACCCAAGAGGCCTCTGGTCCTTCTGCTCGCCCATTTCCTCCTCATCCTCCTCATCATCAGCATCATCATCAGCATCAGCATCATCATCATCATCATCATCATCATCATCATCATCATCATCATCATCATCATCATCATCATCATCATCATCATCATCATCATCATCATCATCATCATCATCATCATCATCATCATCATCATCCGCCGATTCCTCCTCCTCCCTCCTCCCTCCTCCCCCTCCCCCTCCTTCTCCTCCTCCTCACGCTCCTCGTCATCCTCCTTCTCCTCCTCCTCATTCTCCTCCTCCGCGTCCTCCTCATCCCCCTCCTCCTCCTCCTCCTCCTCATCATCATCATCAGCAGCAGCATCATCATCATCATCCTCATCATCATCATCCTCATCATCATCAGCATCATCATCATCCTCATCATCCTCATCATCCTCATCATCCTCATCCTCCTCCGAGTCCTCCTCCATCCTCCTCCTCTTGGGGTATGACGGTTTCCCCAGCCCTTTGTTCCTCTGCACGTTCCCCACTTCCCTCATCAAGGCAGCTCGTCTTGGCATCGTTGCTGGATGAGCTGGTGGGTTTTTGCTGGTACGCTGGCTCGCGAAGCAAGTCGAAAGCCGTGCAAAGCTAGGGCGGGCCGCGCCGAAGCAAAAGAAAAAACAGTGAGGAGAGCGGCGCCCGGCTAACTGGTGGGGTTACTTGTTGGTCAACAGGCTCGCGAGGCGTGTCGAAAGCCGTCCAAACACTAGTCGGGCCGCGACTAGGCAGCAGGAAGAAAAGAGCAAGCGAAGCGAGCGACAGGGCAGCCACTCAGGACACGAGGCGGGACCACTACTCCCAAAACCCTGTGGCGTGGAGATCCCGGTGGCGACCCGCAGGGAAACGCAGCCAAAATGGCGCGGCGGCGCGACCATACACGCGCAGAGCTGGTGGGGTCACGCGAAGCTGTGGGAAAAACACACACGCACACAAAAAAAAACACAACAAACAAACGAAACACAAAAAAAAAACACTGGTGTTTGTGTTTGTTGTGTGTCTTGTGTGGTTTTGTTTTCTGTGTGTTGTTTTTGTGTTTTTTGTGTGTGCTTTTCCCGAAGAATACGTCGGGCGGGACGCCGCAGCGCACGGCCCGACCGTGGCGCGGCACGTCGGGCCTGGTGGGCCTGGTGCCGCCGTGGCGCCACCGTCGCAGTCCTCCGACGGCCCCGACTGCTCCGACGAAGACGACGACGACGACGACGACGACGACGACGACGACGACGACGACGACGACGACGGCGACGACGACGACGACGACGACGACGGGGAGAGGAGGAGAAGGGAGGGTCGCTCGTGCTCGACCTCCAGAGCCGCCTCCAAGGCGGCCGCGCGACAATGTCGTCGATGGCGTATCTACGTGGTGCCCACGTGGATGCCGAGACGGACAAGCTCGTCAACGAGCTCTGGAGGTCGCGTTGCCGTGCTGGACACACCTCCACTCCTTCGGCGAGTCGCGGGAGACCGCCGAAAGGAACCCAGCTGTCCTCCGCACGGCGCAAGACCGCAAGGTCGCCGACGTGGCCAGCAGAGGGGGGGAGACAGGGAGGGAGGGAGGGAGGGAGGGAGGAGGGAGAGAGGGACGGAGAGAGGGAGGAGGGAGAGGAGCATCCGCAGGAGGGGGAGGGGGATGGCGAGGAGGGGTAATTACTAAACTGGATTGGATCGGACTCTGCATGCAGTGCAAGTTGGCAGGTCAACTCGGAGGGATAAGAGGAGGGCAGGGGAAGGAAAGGGAAAGGGGAAGGGAGAGGGGGAGAAGCTAATGTGCGCGCCCCATGCGTCACCACATCCAGAATGAACGAAAAAGCTACGCAACCTGCCGCTTGTGGCCGAGTATGGCGTGGCTGCCAGCGGCCCAACGTTGAGAGCGACATGCAACGACCATCATCAGAGCCGGTACCGAGTTTACAAGCCAGATGCCTACTTAGATACATCGAGGCTTCGGCTCCCGTCTCCCCTTCCTACCTTGACGAGCGAACAACTCACACCCATACCCATAGGAGGGTCGAGAGGAGGGGAACTGGCTATGGGTATGGGTTCGAGTTGTCGGACCCTGGGGGAAGCTCCCGTTCGAGCGGGGACCCCCATCCGACAACACGCACCTATGGCCTCCTCCGTCCCCCCTGTGGGTATGGGTGCGTGTTGTTCGATCGTCATACCTGCCCTTTCACCGACCCTCAGTGCACCCACTCCTCCACCTCTCTCCACCCACCCCTCCATCCGCTCCCCCAAGGCCCCCGAGAGGGCCCCGGCCGGCGCCGCGGGCGCTCGGACCCTGCTGGCACGAGGTGCGAGGAGAGCAGGGGCGGCGCGGAGGCGCAGCGTGCGCACGGCGGTCGACTGGCAACTAAACTTCGGCATGGAGGGAGCCTTGGCGGCGGAGACCGCTGCGCGGGCAGGTTGCTCCAGCGTCTCGAATCGGGAGGCGCGCCCAGCATGGCGCAGCTCATCTCTAGCCAGCAGTGGCCGGCCATCTAAGCTTAGGTCGGGCATGTCCTCCTACAGGCGGATGTTTTTTAAAAAACCAAGAAGAGGAATCAAACATAGACGACAAATCGTCCCCAGACTATGTTTGACTATTTTTGAATGTTCCTCCTGTAGAGGGACATGCCCGACTTCAATCAAAGCACAGTGCGAGGTTGCAGCATCACGAAAACTGACTGGCTACTGCAAGAAAATGTCGGCAGGGCGACGAGTACCCCAATGGTGTCACCACGCAGGCCGCGAGAACCCGCAGAGGTAGCAAGGCGTGGGCGACAGGTTACGACCATACCCAGCCGTCCACTGCAGAGGGCACGGGGTGGTGACACCTCGGGGGAGGGAGAAGACGAGGGACCTGTGGCTGACGCGGGGAGGGAGGCAAAGGGAGATCTATTTTTTTTTGGGGGGGGGGAGGGGGGGAAAGACATTTTGGGGGGGGGAATATTTTTTGGGGGGATATGTTTTGGGGGAGGGGGGACAGGCGAGGCCCTCACAGTGTATGGTCTGGGGCACGGCACGAGCGCCTCTTAGTGCCATCGTGGGTCAGATCGCTCCGGGCACTGACTCGCGGAGGCTGCGTCCGCCAGGCTGTGACCCAGACCGAAGGGAGCGTAGGGGTAGCCATGCCGGCGAGGCCTTCTCCTGGCCCAGCCTAACATGGAGACCACCACCAAGCCAAGGGCCGCTGCGGAGACGAACAGGCAGACACCGAAGGCGCCCAGGTGAGCCTCTCCATCCTCAAGCAAGGGAGTGTGGACAAGCTCAGACAGGCCCACCAACGCCTTTATGCGATCGAACGTAGACTTGAATAGGTTCGGTTCTTCTGTGGTCGTCGTTGACGTCGATGTGTGGGTCGTGACGGACGCCGACTCCGTCGTGGTGGAATCGCCGCCGTCGTCGGCATGGTGGCTTCGGTCTACCTTGCAAATGGCCTTCATGTGTCCCGCACTCCCTTCGTAGCAGTGCTCGATGTCGGTCTCCCCTCTCAGCTGACCTCCGTGAGACAGCATCCTCACGCCGATCCTGTCCTTCGACAGCTCTAAATCCACAAACCCATACTGGTCATCGTGCCCCTCGACGTCGGGTATGTTCTCGGCGGTGATGCCGCCGCCGCCTCCCGAGACGATCAGCCCCGTCGGGGCAATCGGGTTCCCGGCGTCACTCTGCCTGTAGAGCCTCTGGTAGTGAACGTGCCCGCAGACGACCAGGTCGATCCCGAACTTCTCCGCGATGTCCTTCCACGGGCCGTGCTGGGGAGGGATGTGCGTGACGACGATGCGCCAGGTCGCCGTGGAGAGGGCGAGCTGCTCGGAGAGCCAGGCCTCCTGCTGGTGCCACAGGTCGCCGAAGTAGGACGGGCAGCTGTCCGAAGAATCCGGGCCGCCCATCTCCGCGCAGTCGTCGCCGGCACCGTTGTGCTCCGAGGAGCACATGTTGTGCTTCGGGTTCGACTCCGGGGAGCTGCAGCTGAAGTGGTTGGAGTCCACGAAGTAGTAGTCCACCGAGAAGTCGGGGTAGCGCACCCGGGAGCTCCAGTACTGCGCGGGGATCCGCCACCGCGAGTCCACCCACGTCATGGCGATGATCTGGCCCCAGCCCGAGGAGTAGCGCCAGCCGCCGTAGTCGTGGTTCCCCAAGACGCCGAGCCATGGCTTGCCCTGCAGCGCGGGCCCATGGTTCGGGTGCGTGCTAGAAGTGCGCCTGGCCCCAGGTGCCCCCAGGATCTCCGTGGAGGCACCCACAGCCTCCAGAGCACCCATCACGAGGGCCAGGGGGCCCCAGGGGCTGCAAAGTGGAGCGAAAAGCTGGGGGCACCATTGGGCCAGGGGGCACCTTTAGCAACCCCAAGATTGTACACGTTGTTGAAAACGCTAGACCACTGCGGAGACCAGTCCAGGGTCTCCAAGCAGCTTCGCTCGATGCCGCCCCAGTAGAAGCTGTCGCCGACGTTGAGGACATAGTCGAGGGTGGCATTGTTCAGCGCAAGCTGGTTCATCTGATCTGCCACCCGCTGCTGAACATCAGTGTCACCCTCGTGCAACTGTCTGTTCTCTGCTGGCGATGGTGGATCGCCCGTGCCGCCCCAGTCTCCGATGACAAAGACGTGGTAAGGAGCCGCGTGCGTAATGCAGACATCCTTCAAAGCTACGCCGTTATGCACGGTAACATTCCCGAGTGGCTGCGTGTCAGGCGGGTAGAAGGCGTCCGTACAATCATCAACCACTTCGTGCGCCAGCGCCGCAGCAACCAAGGGCACGAAAAGCCTTCTTTGAGACGCCAGCGGCATGCATGACCGAATCGACGATCCGATGCCAGCTCGTCACAGGCGATCTGCAACTTGAGCAACAATGGTCACGAAAGTAACTTGATGACTGTGATTACGTAGATACGACTCCACGGAAAAAACGTTGCTAAAAAATGCTGAGCACGAACAGAAGCAGGACCGGTACCACGAGCAGAGTGCGACTCTGGCAGGCGCAGCGATGAGGAGACTTGGCTGCCAGCCCCAGTCAGGCGGCCCGAGGGCCTCGGGTGCCTCGCGGCTCCATCTTCTCGCGGGTAAGCTATGTTTTCTGGCGAAGGCGGTGGCGAGGACGGTGATGGACGGTGATGGTAAAGGTCATGGTGGGTGCCAGTGATGGTGTGATGATGGTGGCGATGACGACGATGCTGACGACGACTACGAAGCTGAGACCGTCCCTTCTGTTCGCTGCAACCCTGCGCCTTCAGGCTTCAAACGTCACGCTGTGCCTCTATCACCCTGCTTTAGCTTGGGAGACCGTGAGGTCTGCTTATGCCAGAGAACGTCTACACACATTCAAGTTCATACCACAGCCGTTTCGATCACGACGTTGAACATCGAGTTGATCAGCAATTCCACTCGATCTCGACAATATGGTGCCGACGGGGTTCGACAATAGTTGTGAGATTCCCCTCGAGTCCACGAAGCTACAACAAGCTAGAACCGGGCATACTAAAATCACTTGACCAAGCTACAACCGAGCGATACTACATCGAACGCATTACGGCCCTCAAGATCTAGTTGCCTCGCATGTTCGGCAACTGCAATTCAACGTGGAATGGTACTCCCCCAGCGTGGCTGACCTGAGCTCAGACAGCCATTGAAGCGACAATGATGCTGACTACTTAACCCCTTCCCAGGATGACTGTTCGTGGTGATCAACCAACCTCCGACTATGACCAGACTTACACCTCTCTGTTGGAGGGGAGATAATAAGAGAGGTAGTGATACTGCACCTCATCCAAGTTTACGTAAGACCAGACTTACACACGCCTTTCTGTTGGAGAGGGGATCATAAGAGAGGTAGCGACACTGCAGCTCATCCAAGTTCATCTCGGGGGAATCGAATCAGCTCACGTAGCTGATTTCCCCAGCGCCTCCTGGCGCTGGGAGGCGCCCATGTATCGAGGAATGGGCCCGGCGGCGGGGCCGAAACCAGCTGCATGATTTCGCACCCCCCCCTTTCCTTATCCCGCCCTTTCGCTCGGCCCCATTATCGATCGCGCGGACTGCGGAGCACCGAGGGCCGGCGGCGCGCAGGGAGCGACCCGGGGCAGGGAGTGGCCTCTGGGGGGCGCGGCCTGCCGACGGCTGCGCGCTGCGCGACGGTAGCGGCCTCTGCGGCTCTGGGCTTAAGTCGGGTATGTCCCCCTACAAGCGAATCTTGGGGAACAAAAATGAAAATAGCCCATACATCTACAAAACAAACAGAAGCAGTCGACACATCGTCCCCAAACTGTGTTTTGTTGACTGTGTTTGGATATTCCTCCTGCAGATGGGCCAGGCCCGCCTTAACCCTGGGTTGCCCCCCCCCCCCCGAAAGCCACGCACCACGAGGGTTATTCCTCCTGCAGATGGGGCAGGCCCGCCTTAACCCCGGGTTCCCCCCCCGAGAAAGCCGCGCACCACGAGGGTTAGTCCTCCTGCAGATGGGACAGGCCCGCCTTAACCCTGGGCTCCCCCCTCCCCCCCCGAAAGCCGCGCACCACGAGGGTTATTCCTCCTGCAGATGGGGCAGGCCCGCCTTAACCCCGGGTTCCCCCCCCGAAAGCCGCGCACCACGAGGATTATTCCTCCGGCAGATGGGACAGGCCCGCCTTAACCCTGGGCTCCCCCCCCCCCGAAAGCCGCCGCGCACCACGAGGGTTATTCCTCCTGCAGATGGGGCAGGCCCGCCTCAACCCTGGGTTCCCCCCCGAGAAAGCCGCGCACCACGAGGGGGTTATTCCTCCTGCAGATGGGGCAGGCCCGCCTTAACCCTGGGTTCCCCCCGCCCCAGAAAGCCGCGCACCACGAGGGTTAGTCTTCCTGCAGATTGGGCAGGCCCGCCTCAACCCTGGGTCCCTCCCCCAGAAAGCCGCGCACCACGAGGGTTATTCCTCCTGCAGATGGGGCAGGCCCGCCTCAACCGTGGGTTCCCCCACGCCCCAGAAAACCGCGCACCACGAGGGTTAGTCCTCCTGCAGATGGGGCAGGCCCGCCTCAACCCTGGGTCCGCCCCAGAAAGCCGCGCACCACGAGGGTTAGTCCTCCTGCAGATGGGGCAGGCCCGCCTCAACCCTGGGTTCCCCCCGCCCCAGAAACCCGCGCACCACGAGGGTTACTCCTCCTGCTGATGGGGCAGGCCCGCCTCAACCCTGGGTTCCCCCCGCCCAAGAAAGCCGCGCACCACGAGGGTTAGTCCTCCTGCAGATGGGGCAGGCCCGCCTTCACCCTGGGTTCCCCCCCCCGAAAAAGACGCACACCACAAGGTTATTCCTCCTGCAGATGGGGCAGGCCCGCCTCAACCCTGGGTTCCCCCCGCCCCAGAAAGCCGCGCACCACGAGGGTTATTCCTCCTGCTGATGGGGCAGGCCCGCCTCAACCCTGGGCCCCCCCGCCCCCCCCGAAAGCCGCGCACCACGAGGGTTAGTCCTCCTGCAGATGGGGCAGGCCCGCCTAACCCTGGGCCCCCCCCGAAAAGCCGCGCACCACGAGGGTTATTCCTCCTGCAGATGGGG
>CAUYUJ010016781.1:210244-212744 GCA_963575745.1 Prorocentrum cordatum | reverse complement strand
CATCATCATCATCATCATCATCATCATCATCATCATCATCATCATCATCATCATCATCATCATCATCATCATCATTCTCGTCATCCCCATCACCGTCAGATCTGCATGGTCGTCATCAGACTACAACTATGCAGGAAACCCGCATCGCACCCAACAAGGCCCAAGAGGCTTCCAAGGGGCACCCGAGACGCACCCGAGAGGCCCCCCGACAGGCCCCTAAGAGTCAACCAGGTGCCCCCAAGTGCCTCTACGAGGCCTCCAAGAGGCCCCTACGTGCACCCCGAGGCTCCCGACCCAAAGGCCAGGCACGGTGGCACGACTCTTGACGAATTCACTGTCATGGGGGTCGGCAAAATGGCATGAGCCTCTTAAATAAAAAACCACGCGTTGCCGTCACCGTCAGAATCATCATAACCAGCAGAGTCATCCTCGTCGTCGGCATCAGCATCATCGTCAGCATCAGCATCATAACCATCACCATCACCCTCATCACCACCACCAAGCAACCTTACCACCATTCATTTATCGCCATCGTGATCATCATCACTAGCCGCCCTGAGGGAGGGCTCCTCCTCCTACTACTCCTCCTACTCCTCCCCCCCATCACCTTAGACAACAACAGCATGGCCATCGTGACCCGAACCATACGCAGAATCACCAGAATAGTCATTAGCATATTCGTTACCACGACACCAAGCAACATCTCCATCATCGTATGTATAGACATCATCATAATCAGCATCACCATCAGCAGACTTCTCACCTTTATTGACAGCATCATCATCAGCAGCAGCATCCTAATCGTCGCCGTCGTGATCGTCATCGTCATCAGCGTAATCAGACTCGTCATTAGCATGGCCGCCATCACCATAACCATCGTCATCACAATCATCGGCATCGTCCTCGCCTTACTTGCCCCGTCTGGCATAGCATCCTTCCCCTCATCCGCATCATCCTCCTAATCAACATGAGTATTATCAACAGCGTCTACATGATCATCATCATCATCATCATCATCATCATCATCAGCATCACCATCATCAGCAGCAGCATCACCGTCAGCAGCATCATTATCAACATCATCATCAGCATCATCATTACCACCATCCTCGTCGTCATCATCACCAACAGCAACATCATCATCAGCAGCACCAGCAGCAACATTATCAACATCATCCCCTCCCTCCTCCTCTTCCTCCTCCTCCTCTTCCTCAATCTCCTCCTCCTCCTGATCCTGTTACTTGTCCCCCTTGTCCTTTCTCCTCCTCCTCGTCCTCTTCCTCTTCTTCCTCCACCACCACATTCTCCCTCCCTCATCCATCTTCCATCCTCCAACCTCGATCCTGCATCCTGCATCATAGACCCTCCTCCGCCCTCCATCGTCCATCCTTCTCCTCATCATCATCATCATCCTCCGCCTCCTCCTTCCTTGTGGTCCTTCAAAGTGTAGCCCCCGCTACAGCACTAGCCTCATGTTCGGGCTTCCGCTCGTTCCGAATTGTGCTCCCGCTACAGCGCCATCATTTCCGCGCTTCCGCTCGTTCCGAATCGTGCTCCCGCTGCAGCGCTGGCCTCGTTTCCGCGCTTCTGCTCGTTCCGAACCGTGTTTCCGCTGCAGCGCTGGCCTCATTTCCAGCGCCATACCATGGCATGCAATGGCAATGCTATGCTTTTTCGCTGTGCGATGTCATGATTTCAGCTGTAATGCTATGCTATGCAGTGCTTGACTACGCAGTGCCACGCCATGCTATGTCATGCTGCGCGTTGATATTGAACGCCGTGTGGTGCCACGTAATGCTATAACATGCTACGACATCCGACTGCGCGAATAGAGAGGACATCTACGCCACGGAAAGGGATGGGAGGGAGGAGTAGGACGTCAGATAAGACGCTTGCGCACCTAGCTTGTCCAACCGCCTCCTCCTCGCTCTTTTTCCTCCTCCTCCTCCTCCTCCTCCTCCTCATCCTCATCATCATCATCATCAGCATCATCATCATCATCATCATCAGCATCATCATCATCATCAGCATCATCAGCATCATCATCATCATCAGCATCATCATCATCATCATCATCATCATCAGCAGCAGCAGCATCATCATCATCACCATCATCATCATCATCATCAGCATCATCATCATCATCATCATCATCATCATCATCATCATCATCAGCATCATCATCATCATCATCCCCTTTCTCCTCCTCCTCCTCCCCATCCTCCTCGTCCTCCTCTTCATCCTCCTCCTCGCTACCCCAACCCCCTGCAGGGAAGGCCGCCTCAGCTCCTCCCGCAGCGCCTCCCGAGCCGCATCCTCGGCGGCGCACCCGCCGCCGCTGGCGTCGGTCGCCCGCGCGCGGCGCAGGAGCTCCTCGGCACCGGCCCGGGGGGCAGAGGGCCGCGGGCCGCGGCAGCAAGCGAGGGGGGGCGAAGAGGAGAAAGACGAGGAGTGCCCCCCTCAGGGAGGAGGATGAACGACGAAGACGAGAAGGAGGAGG
>CAUYUJ010016781.1:158243-210144 GCA_963575745.1 Prorocentrum cordatum | reverse complement strand
AACATGATCGACCCACGAACCCGGAAAGGAATATAGAAATGTAACGCATGGCAACGTTTTCAAAGACACCTGATTGGGTGACGGGCAAGTGCAATGATGATTGTATCGATCTTGATGTACCGTGCCGAGGGCTGTGCTGTGCTGCACCGTGCTGAATTGCGATGTGCCATGCCGCGGTTGTGCTCTATAGCGTCGTGGATCGAGTCTTCCTTTGCATCCGAGTCCTGACCGAACTGATCTGGATCTTAAGCTCGAGCTGCCTGAACAAATATTAGCTGCCCCAGAGCTAATTGACAAGGGGGCATGCCAGGAGGACGCGCCGCGAAACGTCCCAAGGGACGCGCCAGGCGGCGTGCCAGGGGACGTGCCATGGGGTCGCACCGCGGGACGTGCCAAGGGGACGCGCTACGGAACGTGCCAATGGATGTGCCACGGGATGTGCCAGGGGACGCGCCACGCGACGTGCCAGCGGGACTCGCCAAGGGACGCCCACGGAACGTGCCAAGGAACGTGCCAAGTTGCAATGCTGAGTGTATCGATTTGTGCTGTGCTGCGCCGTGCTGAATTGCGATGTGCCATGCCGCGATTGTGCTCTCTAGCCTCGTGGATCGAGTCCTCCTTTGCATCCGAGTCCTAACCGAACTGATCTGGATCTTAAGCTCGAGCTGCCTGAACACATAGTAGCTGCCCCAGAGCTAATTGACAAGGGGACATGCCAGGAGGACGCGACGCGGAACGTCTCAAGGGACCCGCCAAGCGACGTGCCAAGGGACGTGCCATGGGGACGCACCGCGGAACGTGCCAAGGGGACGCACTACAGAACGTGCTGGGGACAAGCGTTTCGCTCGAGACATCCTGCCAACATCCTCAGAATTCCTGCGCGCGGGACGCGGCACGCGCGAGACATCCTCGGAATTCTTGCGAGCGGGACGTGAAAATAAGCATTTCGCCTGAGACATCCTTTGAAGTCTGGACCCCCACGAGGCCCCCCACGAGGCACCCGCTCGAGACATCGCCCAATTTTGCAAAACCAGCGTTTCGCTCGAAACGTCTTCAACAAATTATGAAAGACAAGCATTTCGACATCCTGCCAAAATTCAAGGAAATCCGGGCGAAACAAACGAATTAGTCGAGACATCCTCGAAATTCCTGCGCGCAGGACGCGGCAAGCGCGAAACATCATCGGAATTCCTGCGCGCGGGGCGCTTTTCCGCGTCTCGGTCGGCTCTGCAAAACCAGCGTCTCGCTCGAGACATTCTCAACAAATTCTGAAAACAAGCGTTTCGCTCGAGACATCCCCAACTCTGCAAAACCAGCGTTTCACTCGAGACATCCTCAACAAATTCTGAGGAACAAGCGTTTCGCTAGGGACATCCTCAAAAATAATTCCGCCGGCCCTCTTCCCGCATGTAATTTATCGCAGAATAATTCCGCCGGCCCTCTTCCCGTCGATTCCGGGGGCAAACTTCTAAAAGAGAACCCTGGGCCCACGCCCTTTCCGGGAACATGATGGACCCACGAACCCGGAAAGGGATATAGACATGTGGAGCATGGACACGTTTTCACGATACCCAACTGGGCAACACCTCACGAAACATCCCACGAGACACTTCACGAAACATCCCACGAGACACCCACGAAACATTCCACGAGACACCTTCACGAAACATCCCACGAGACACCACGAAACATCCCACGAGACACCTACGAAACATTCCACGAGACACCTCACGAAACATTCCACGAGACACCCCGCGAAACATTCCACGAGACACCCCACGAAACATTCCACGACGACAGGCAACCACTCAACCAAGGCGGTGTGGTCGTGCTGGGGAGTGGTCGTGCTGGGGTGTGGTCGTGCTGGGGGGTGGTCGTGCTGGGGGGTGGTCGTGCTGGGGGGGTGGTCGTGCTGGGGGGTGGTTGTGCTGGGGCGTGGTCGTGCTGGGGCGTGGTCGTGCTGGGGCGTCGTGCTGGGGTCGTGCTGGGGTGTGGTCGTGCTGGGGTGTGGTCGTGCTGGGGTGTGGTCTTGCTGGGGTGGGGTCGTGCTGGGGTGTGGTCGTGCTGGGGTGTGGTCGTGCTGGGGTGTGGTCGTGCTGGGTGTGTGGGTCGTGCTTGGGTGGGGTCGTGCTGGGGTGTGGTCGTTCTGGGGTGTGATCGTGCTGGGGTGTGGTCGTGCTAGGGTGGGGTCGTGCTGGGGTGGGGTCGTGCTGGGGTGTGGTCGTGCTGGGGTGTGGTCGTGCTGGGGTGTGGTCGTGCTGGGGCGTGGTCGTGCTGGGGTGGGGTCGTGCTGGGGTGGGGTCGTGCTGGGGTGTGGTCGTGCTGGGGTGGTCGCACCCTGTGATTTATCGATCGGGTCGTGCTGGGGTGTGGTCGTGCTGGGCTGGGGTGTGGTCGTGCTGGGGTGTGGTCGTGCTGGTGCTGGGGTGTGGTCGTGCTGGGGTGTGGTCGTGCTGGGGCGTGGTCGTGCTGGGCGTGGTCGTGCTGGGGTGTGGTCATGCTGGGGGTGTGGTCGTGCTGAGGTGTCCCGCACCCTGTGATTTATCGATCGGGATTTCAAAAACAAGCGTTTCGCCTGAGACATCCTCAAATTTTAATCCGCCGGCCTCCTTCGACCTCGATATTTATCAGGGAAAGAATCCGCCGGCCTCCTTCAAGTTGGGCACCGGGGACATGTTTACATACTAAAAGAGAACCCTGGGCCTGCGCCTTTTCCGTGAAAAAACGACACAAATATCAACTGTCAGAGGTCCGCGCGGATTGTTTGGATCGGCGCTGGGCCCCCCTGGCGCGCTCCACGCGCTCGACTGAGGTGGGCCCTTAGAAATCCGCGCGGAGGGAGGAGAGAGGAAGGAGGGCGGGAGGGAGACAGAGGAAGGAGGGAGGAGGACGCACACATCCGGCGTCTCAATGTTTTCCTGGGACGTGCACTCGACCTCTCGCCCACTTCCTTGGGGCCGGGTTTTCATCCCGAGTCGTTTTGTTGACGGCCCCGAGGCCTGGTAAGGGCCCCGAGGGGCCGAAAACGATGTCGTCCCGATGTTTTCGAGACGCCGGATGTCTGGGAGGGAGCGCCTGGAAGAGGGAACGCCGAGGGAGGACGAGGGAGCGGGGGCGAGCAGAGAGGACCCAAGCAGGGTCCGATCCCCCGCTGCCCGCGCGCGTGGCCGCACGGCGCGCGCGCGCGCGCACGGCAGCCCGCCCCCCCCCCCTCGTCTCCCGCAGCTCCAGCCAGAGCTCGCCCCGCTCGCACGCGCCGGCCAAGGCAAGGCGCAGGGCCTCGTCCTCGTGCGGGCGGGCCGCGCCGCCGCTCGCCCACCCCACCGCCACCTCCGTACTGTCTCGGGATCCGGTGGGGCGAAATCACTGCGACAGCACGAGACGCGGTCGGGAACTTCGGGAGAGCGTCTCGCCACGGCGGCCCCAGCGACAGGCTGCGCCCTTGGCGAGTGGGAAAGGCGGGAGGCCCGTAAAGGCTCGGGGCGTCGACGCCTTCTGGACCGGGGGCCGGAAGGCGTGTCGCGCAGAAGCGTGGTGGGCCAAAACTAGCGGAGCAACAGGCTATCCAAAGGATCCCGACTGCAGGAAAGGTGTTTCGGCTCGCTAGCCGGGCTGGGCAACGGGGCCGCTCCGAGGCATCAGAGCACCCGGGTACCCACCTGAGCCTCGACCCTCAAAGGCTTGAGCCAGAGTGGCTGAGGACAGGGAAGGGAGGACAAACGGCAGAACCACTCGCAGGAGGGAGTCGCTGTTGGCGGCTCACGCAGGCCTCGAGGCTGGCTGGTCCCTGTGTTCGGGATGGGCGTGGTAGTCGCCCTTCATGCAATGGTGCCTTGGGGGTGGGGGCCTGTCGTGGGGGCGGCACCTGGCTGGCGGCCACCGCTTGGCCGGTATGCTTGAACACCCGTGTGAGTTTCCACTGGGTGGATGACTTGCGGATCGGGGAGCAAACGGGTGAAAGGAGCAGAAGTACGAGGCGGAGGCGGGGGCCGAGGAGGAAGAGGAGAAGAGAAGAGAAGAGAAGAAAAGAGAAGAGAAGAGAAGAGAAGAGAAGAGAAGAGAAGAGAAGAGAAGAGAAGAGAAGAGAAGAGAAGAGAAGAGAAGAGAGAAGAGAAGAGAGAGAGAGAAGAGAAGAGAAGAGAAGAGAAGAGAAGAGAAGAAGAAGAGAAGAGAGAAGAGAAGAGAAGAGAAGAGACGAGAAGAGAAGAGAAGAGAAGAGAAGCGAAGCGAAGCGAAGCGAAGCGGAGAGGAGAGAGAGGAGAGGAGAGAGAGGAGAGGAGAGGAGAGGACAGGAGAGGAGAGGAGAGGAGAGGAGAGGAGAGAAGAGAAGAGAAGAGAGAGAAGAGAAGAGAAGAGAAGAGAAGAGAGAGAGAGAAGAGAAGAGAAGAGAAGAGGAGAGGAGAGGAGAGGAGAGAAGAGAAGAGGAGAGGAGAGGAGAGGAGAGGAGAGAAGAGGAGAGGAGAGGAGAGGAGAGGAGAGAAGAGAGGAAAGAGAAGAGAAGATAAGAGAAGAGGAGAGGAGAGGAGAGGAGAGGGGAGAGGATAAGAGATGAGAAGAGAAGAAAAGAGAAGAGAAGAGAAGAGAAGAGAAGAGAAGAGGAGAGGAGAGGAGAGGACAGAGGAGAAGAGAAGAGAAGAGAAGAGGAGAGAAGATAAAAGAAGAGAAGAGAAGAGAAGAGCAGAGCAGAGAAGAGAAGAGAAGAGAAGAGGAGAGGAGAGGAGAGAGGAGAAGAGAAGAGAAGAAAAGAGAAGAGAAGAGAAGAGAAGAGAAGAGAAGAGAAGAGAAGAACAGCGAGGAAAATAAGCCAAGATGACGAGCGAAAGAGACGAGGAAATGAAAGGAGAAGGAAAGTCAACAGACAAGCAGTTGTGTAGATTATATGTGATATAAAGATGTTGTATTCCACCACATATATACATGTGTATACATATATATACATATGTGTGGACCCCCCAGCACCCATTCATCGTTTTCTGTTATTGTAACGTTGTTCGTCGGTCGTTTTCCGTTCATTCCTCCTCTGTTCCACTTCCTGCTCTCTGCCCCGTTCCCCTACGTCCCCCGTTCCGTCCTCTCTCTCGATTGCCAATTCCCCTGGCGGCTGCTGGCGTTTGGTTTCTTTCAACTCGGCGCAAAGAAGACCAACGCCGGCAGGGACGCCATCCTTCACAAAGCAAGACCCAGGCTGGCAGGGACCTTTTCCGCACGCACGACAGTCACCAAACCTTACGATTTCACTTGGATTATTTCGATTTGTGGGGTGGAAATCATAGAAGCCATACGATTTCACTTGACCTGTTTGGATTTCTGTAATTTCCTGCCCTCCGGCACAATTATCCAAGAAGCCCCCTGGGGTTGCGAATTCCGAATCTCAAAATGAAAAAGACAAGGTTTGCGATGTCATGAGGACCCAAACACTGCGTTTCCATTGCGATTTGGGGGACTTCTGGAATTGGATTCCAGCAACCATACGTTTTTAGCGTGATTGTTTGATGTTCTGGATTTTGACAGTCCGGGCCTGGGTGAATTTTTCGCTGGAAACTAAAGAGTCCCAAATAAACGCGCTGTGTTTTTATTGTTTACGAGTTCTTGCTTTCATTTTCTCAATTTAAAATATTTCTGAACTTTCCACCTGAGAAATCCAAAAAATCAAAATGAAAACAAAAGGTTTGTGACACCAGGGGGCCCAAACCATGCGTTTCCATTGGGATTTGGGTTTCTGACTTATGTATTTAGAAATAATTCCCACATCCTGAATGGGGCTCTTGTTTTCCCAGAACGTCCTCTTCTTCTCCCTTTCGCCGCCCGCCTCCCATATCAATGCCATTTCCACCCCTCCAGAGAGGCCCCGCCTGAGCGAGGAGGGTATCGGAAATACTATTTACATGGTTTCGCGCCCTTCCCACCTCTCCAGGGAGGCCCCGCCTCAGCGAGGAGGGCATCGGAAAACCATATTATTTTCATGGTTTCGTGCCCCTCCCACCCCTCCAGAGAGGCCCCGCCTGAGCGAGGAGGGTATCGGAAAACCATACTATTGACATGGTTTCGTGCCCTTCTCATCTCTCCAGGGAGGCCCCGCCTCAGCGAGGAGGGCATCGGAAAACCATGTATTTTCATGGTTTCGTGGCCCTTCCCACCCCTCCAGGGAGGCCCCGCTTGAGCGAGGAGGGCATCGGAAACCCATACTATTTGCATGGTTTCGCGCCCCTCCCACCCCTCTCATCGGCGCCTTCGCGAGGGGCCCCGCGGCCGGGCCCTCCATCTCCCCCAAGTCCACGTCGTCTGCTTAGACGCACGGCCATTCCACGCCCTTGCCGAATTTGATATTCGACCCATTCGCGCTCGCGTGCTTGGCGCGCGCCGCGCGGGGCGAGTTGCAGACGCCCTCGATTGCCGAATGGCTGCGCGGTAGCTCGCGAGCAGCCTGCCACCGCGCAGAAAAAGACGGATGACTGATCTTCCAGGGTCAAGAAGGATTAGCCCTTTCCCGCGTTGAATCCGGGCTGGACAAGCCAGATGGCGAGTGCACTGCAACGGCGCCCTCGCCCGCCCTTCTACTCTCCGCGGCCCCCCGAGGCCCCGGCGCCCCCCCCCCCCCCTCCCCGCAACGCGGGCACATGGATCCACCCCACTTGGGCACGATCTTCACCTTGCGCAGTTTGTCAATGACAGGCTTCTTGGGGCCGCTGCTGAAGTCCATGACGCAGCTCCCCCGCGCGGCCCCGCCCTTCCGCCCCCTCGAGATGGCGGCGGCGCCACGCCGAATGTCAGGCGCGCGTTTGGGCGGGGTGGCTTTCTTGCCGTCGGCCTTGTTGACGGCGGGGCACTTCGCCTGCATCTTCGCGAGCTTCACGGGCGCCGTCGCGGCCGCCATGCGAGCGCGCGGCGGCGCCGCGGCGGCGCGGGCCCCCCTCCTCTCGGGAAACGAGAAAGTCATCGCGCGCGGGGCGCGCGAGGGGCAGGCCGCGCGCTCTGCCCTGCCAGCCGAACGCTGCCACGAGAAACGCCACGCCCCTTGCCGCGGGAAACGCGAGCGGGCCGCCGAAGGGACGCCCCGCCTCCCCGCCGGCAGTCCTCGCTCTTGTCACAGAGGCCGCCGCAAGCCCGGGGCGGCCAGGAACGGCGCGGCGCGCGACGGTCTCATGTAAAACAATCGCACGAGCGCGCCCCCAAACGCTGCGCGGTCTGCGGCGCGCGACCAATGGCGCAGCAAATCTGCAGGCAGCGCGGCAAACGAACATCTCACCCGGGGCGAAGTGGCGCGCCTGCGCCCGCGGCCGCAAGAATACGCCCACGCCCGAGATGTCCGCGCGCGCGCTGCCCTCGGCCCGCCGCTCGAACTCTCGCTTCGCGGCCGCCCCGCCGCTCGCAAAGCCAGCGCCTGCCCGCAGAATCTCGTCGCTCAGAACGGCCACGCGCTCCAGCTCCAGCGAGAGCCCCCCCCGCCCATCTTCTTCGGCGCTGGCGACGGGCAGCCGAAGTCTATGCGGCGATTGCCTGGCAGGGGGTTCTTCCAGACGCCCTTCTCAATTTTGATGCGCCCGGGCCTCCGCGCCGTCGGCGCGCGCGGCGCGGCCGGCGCAGCTTCGGGGCCCTCGTGGACGTCGAGCCCGCCACCGAGGCCAAAGGCGCCCTCCTCGTCGAACTCGTCGGGGCTGGGCGGCGCCGATGCCGCGGCTGCCCCGCCGCCATCTTCGGGGCTCTCGCCATTGCCAAGGTTGGGCCGCGGCGGGGCCGCGGCTGCCCCAGCGCCGCGCCCGTCGCCGACGCGCGCCGCGGCAGCGGCGCGAGAAGCCGCCATGCGATTCGCCATGATCTCGGCCATCTCCCTCCTCGAGGGGGAGCAGGCGGTCGAACTCTTCGCCATCGCGCCGAACGCTGCCGCCCTGCAAGCACGCCCAAAGCGCCTTGCCCGCATCTGGCCCCCAGCACCCCGAGTACAGCAGGAACGTCTCGACTGTCTTGCCCTGGCCAGCTGGGCGGGAGTAGAGCCAATTCTTCGCGTAGAGCAAGACGCCGCAGCGCTTCACCATGGCCCCGACGATGCCGCTGGAAAAATACTGGTGCACGCGGGTAAGATCACGTCGATCAGGAGCGCCGTCGTCTGCGACCGCGACGGCAAATGCCCGCCGCGCGGGCGTCGGCTCCGCGGCCGCATTACATTCGCCACCCCCAGCGAACCTCGCCCGGCCCCTGCACGGACACCGCCGCGCCCCCACCTGGCGCAGGTCATCGCGTTGATCTGGGCCGCGTCGAAGAATGCCGACGGCGGGCGGGGGGAAACGCGCCGCCGGGCAGGTTTCTCGAGCAACGGAGGCATCTCACGCCGCGTGGGACGCGCGCGCCAGATGGCTCCAGCGTCGCACAACGCTGGCCCAGCGCGCCCCCCCCTCCCCGCCCACGCCGCGAGCGCGCGGGGCCGCCGGTCGGAAAGACGCCCGTCGACAGAAATGCAGGGCGCCCACCTCCCCCGCGCCCCCCGCACTCCCCGCGGGAGAAATTGATTTCGGGCAACACCCGCACCGCCACGATGACTTCGCTGCCGCGCGCCCCCCCAACGTCGGCGCGCAGGCGCGCGATGGCAAAGCCCAGACTCTATGCATGTGTATATACATATAAGAAAGGCCTTTCCAAACCTAGCCCCGCAAATGGCGAGCAAATTGTTCGCCCAGAGGGCGGCCAGGACGCGCTCGGCAAGGCCCGACTACTCCGGGCAGATGTCATGATGAATGGACGGGCAGCAGGTCACCTCGCACGCTAAATGGCCTCTATCTTCGATCTCCATGAGCACCCGGTCAATCAGCTCGCGCCTGCAATGGTGGATCGGGCTCTCTGGGTCGACAAGCTGGCGCTCAGCCCGCAACATTCGCTGGCCATCGAAGTCGCCGCGCGGCGCCTCATCCATTTTGGAGGCGAACCCGACGGCAAGCTTCCTCTGCTTCTCCTGCACCCCCCTCGCCCCCAGGCGCAGGGCCCGCTCGCGCGGCGACGGGCGCCTCGAACATCCAATGCTTGAAGAGGACGCCACTCATGTCGCCGAGCATCACTTGGATTACTATCAGCGTCGCGCAACGGTCGCGGGCCGCTGGGAAATCAACGGCTCGCCAACGATCAAATGCCGAATGGCGTTGGATTTCTGGTCGTTGGGAAATTTGATGAATTTCACCGCGATGAAGTCGCCGCCGGCGGGCTTCGACACGCGCAGATCGCGGAACATTGGGATCTTGGCCTTCTCGAGAAACCCAAGCGGCGGGGGCAGGTTGTTGTAGCCCCCCTTCTTCATGATCTCATAGACCGCGCCCCAGTCGACAGCGGACAAATCGCTTGGGGAAGCGACCGCGTCCACAACATAGTTCGTTGTATTCTGGGAGCGGCCCTCCCACTGCTTGATTGGCAAGTCCCACGCCGTCGGGCCGCCTGGCTTCTCGATCACACCGCCCATCATCGCCCCCGCGAGCACCGCGGAAGGTTTCTTCCCGCCGGCCGCTTCAAACGCGCGGTAGAGAACGTCCTCGGCGTGGATCGGCCGCTCCATGGTCTTGACGACGGAGACCACCCCCATGGCATAGACGTTCGCCATGGCCAAGGAAGCCCGGCTGGTCCGCGGGAAAGGCAGCGAGCTCGAGCCCAGAACGCCCGCCGCGGGGAGACGGAGCGAGGCGGGAAACGCAGTCGGCGGCACGGCACGTCATTCTGAATCCCCCCACAGGGGGGATATGATCCTAGATCCTCCAGATAGGAGAACTTCGCTCAGCAACGCAGACGGCGGCAAGGCACATGATTCTGAATCCCCCCACCAATGGGGATCTCATCCAAGATCCCCCGATCGGAGGATCTCGTTCAGGATCCCCTCCGCCTGGCGGTCGAGGTTCGAACGTCGACCCCTGGGGCCGGGGGGGCGGCGGGCCCGCCGTGCGGCGCCATGGGGAAGCACGTGGGCGCGTCGTTATCAGCCCCGTGCAGGGGTCGCGCGGGCGCCACACTGGCGGGCCACGCAGCCGCCCCGAAGGGGCGACCTGCCCATCGAATCCAACTTCGCGGGGTGCAAAGTGAGCCAGGCCCAGCGCTTGTTCTCCTGGGGCTTTGCCCAGTATTTGAAGCGAGCCTGATTCCAGCGGAGGTCGGCGAGGGCGGCTCTGGCCTTGCCGAGCTCCGTCTGTAGGTCCTGGTTGGTCTGTTCCAACTGAGCCAGCCGCTGCTTCGTCTCGCGCAGTTCCACGAACTCGTCTGCCTGATCATGCTGATCCGCGGTTGCTTTGTCGAGCTGTTTCAAGAGCGCCCCGTTCTTCTCGCAGAAAGAACCGAAGCGCGCGTTGGAACGGAGGGGGGCATCAGCAAGGGCATCGCACAGACGCTTGCGCGATGCAGCCTTGAACTCCACCACTGCCTCCCCCATGGCTTCCGCCACTCATAGTTTGCACGAGAAGTTTTTCGCGACCCCGACGCGCGCCCTGCCCGCGTCGGCGGCGCGCTTCTTCTCGAGCGCCGCAGTCGACGAGGCCGGTGGCACGATGGCAGAAAGCGGTCAACTGGATCCAAGAAGACGCCATGGAAACGGGGGAGCCAGATAGCGAGGGGGGGAGAGAGAAGGGGGGAGATAGAGAGGGAGAGAAAGAGAGAGAAAGAGAAAGAGAAAGAGAAAGAGAAAGAGAAAGAGGAAGAGAAAGAGAAAGAGAGATAACAAAAAAAGAGAGAGACAGGCAGACAGACAGACAGACAGACAGACGGACGGACGGACGGACGGACGGACGGACAGGCAGACAGACAGACAGACAGACAGACAGACAGACAGACAGAGAGACAGAGAGACAGAGAGAGACGGGGCATAAGGGAGCGTGGCGTGTGAAGAAGAAAGGAGAGCAGGAAGAGGAAGGAAGAGAGCGCGAGGAGGGCGGGTGGGAGGGATGACGACACGGAGGATAAGCATAAATAGGAAGAGAGGGGACGAGCAGCGCAGAAAGGAGGAAGAGGGAAGAACAACGGAAGGGGTGGATGAAGAGATGGTGGACGACGAGGGCAATGAGCACGATGAGGAATCGGATCAGGGGAAGCACGAAAAGACGCACTGAGGAGAACGATGGGATGATGGAGGAGCAGGAGTAACAATAAAAAGGAGCACGGGCAGGGAGGGCGGACATCGAAAACAAGGGGCGAACAGCTCGACGACCGATGGGAAAATAATGGGCGCTGGGTGGGGGAGCTGCGCAAATGAATATATATATATATATATATATGTATATATATATATATATATATATATATATATATATATACATATATATAGAAATATACTAGAACCATCGCGCGCGCTCAAGTTCTAGCTTGGCTTGATAGGCTAACTTCTGTAAGATCAGTTTGGCCGCTTCTTGCGTCCAGGGACTCCCTTGGAGGCCCCGCGCATGTCTCGGAATCGTACAGAAGGGGAACTGCAGAAACGCAGAAACCACAAATTTCCTTTAGGTATTGGGAGATTTGAGGCCCTCAAAGGCTTCCTGGTTTATTCCCCACATGTTTCGTGGGGTTATGGCGTTTCCCCACATGTTTCGTGGGGTTATGGTTTTTTTCCCTGCCGCGCCGCACCAGCGTCTCACACCTCCCCCCTCCCCTTCTCCTTCTCCCACAGCACAGCACAACACCGCACAGCACGGCACGGCACAGAACAGCTCACCGCACAGCAGCACAGCACAGCACAGCACAGCACAGCACACCATAGCACACAGGGTATTCCTTCGACGCCACAGGGGGTGGGGGTGCGCAGAGGGTGGTCTCTCAGCGCGGCCTCTATCCGTGACACGCTCGCAGGGCGTGGCAGGAGTGGCACTTTCTCGACACCACAGGGGGTGCGCAGAGGGTGGTCCCTCAGCGCGGCCTCTATCCGTGACACGCTCGCAGATCGTGTCAGGAGTGGCACTTTCTCGGCGCCACAGGGGGTGCGCAGGGGGTGGTCCCTCAGCGCGGCCTCTATCCGTGACACGCTCGCAGATCGTGGCAGGAGTGGCACTTTCTCGACGCCACAGGGGGTGCGCAGAAGGTGGTCCCTCAGCGCGGCCTCTATCCGTGACACGCTCGCAGATCGTGGCAGGAGTGGCACTTTCTCGACGTCCACAGGGGGTGCGCAGAAGGTGGTCCCGCAGCGCGGCCTATATCCGTGACACGCTCGCAGATCGTGGCAGGAGTGGCACTTTCTCGACACCACAGGGGGTGCGCAGAGGGTGGTCCCTCAGCGCGGCCTCTATCCGTGACACGCTCGCAGATCGTGGCAGGAGTGGCACTTTCTCGACACCACAGGGGGTGCGCAGAGGGTGGTCCCTCAGCGCGGCCTCTATCCGTGACACGCTCGCAGATCGTGGCAGGAGTGGCACTTTCTCGACACCACAGGGGGTGCGCAGAGGGTGGTCCCTCAGCGCGGCCTCTATCCGTGACACGCTCGCAGATCGTGGCAGGAGTGGCACTTTCTCGACACCACAGGGGGTGCGCAGAGGGTGGTCCCTCAGCGCGGCCTCTATCCGTGACACGCTCGCAGATCGTGTCAGGAGTGGCACTTTCTCGACACCACATGGGGGTGCGCAGAGGGTGGTCTCTCAGCGCGGCCTCTATCCGTGACACGCTCGCAGGGCGTGGCAGGCGTGGCACTTTCTCGACGCCACAGGGGGTGCGCAGAGGGTGGTGTCCCTCAGCGCGGCCTCTATCCGTGACACGCTCGCAGATCGTGGCAGGAGTGGCACTTTCTCGACACCACAGGGGGTGCGCAGAGGGTGGTGGTCCCTCAGCGCGGCCTCTATCCGTGACACGCTCGCAGATCGTGGCAGGAGTGGCACTTGCTCGACACCACAGGGGGTGCGCAGAGGGTGGTCCCTCAGCGCGGCCTCTATCCGTGACACGCTCGCAGATCTTGGCAGGAGTGGCACTTTCTCGACACCACAGGGGGTGCGCAGAGGATGGTCCCTCAGCGCGGCCTCTATCCGTGACACGCTCGCAGATCTTGGCAGGAGTGGCACTTTCTCGGCACCACAGGAGGTGCGCAGAGGGTGGTCCCTCAGCGCGGCCGCTATGCACGACGGTCGTCCAGGGCATAGCAGGCGTGGCACTTTCTCGACGTCATAGAGGGTGCGCAGGGGGTGGTCCCTCACCGCGGCTGCTATGCACGACGGTCGTCCAGGGCATAGCAGGCGCGGCATTTTCTCGACACCATAGAGGCTGCGCAGGGGGTGGTTCCTCACCGCGGCCGCTACGCACGACGGTCGTCCAGGGCATAGCAGGCGTGGCACTTTCTCGACACCATCGAGGGTGCGCAGGGGGTGGTCCCTCACCGCGGCCGCTGGCTGGCTCGAATCTGTCCTCGACGGAGGATAGAAGGCTAGGAAGAGGGAGGAGGTTCAAGCAATATGGCCTTGGATGACACATAGGGGAACATTCACGACGAGGGCTGAGAACGCAGAATTGCGCATATATTATAAACTTAAATAAACACACAAGATTTAAGTTAAGTATGTGGGGTTCCTCGGTAGCGTAATTTCCCTGCCGCGGCGCACCCGCGTCTCCTCACCTCCCTCTCCGTTTCTCTCTTTCTCTCTCTCTCTCTCTCTCTCTCTCTCTCTGTCTCTCTCTCTCTATTTCTCTCTTTCTCTCTCACACACCTCACTCTTCCCCTCCTCCTCACAGCACTGCTCAGCACAGCTCAGCTCAGCTCAGCACCGCACAGCACAGCACAGCACGGCACAGCACAGCTCACCGCACAGCAGCACAGCACAGCACAGCACGACGCCACAGGGGGTGCGCTGGGGGTGGGGGCCCTATGCGTTGTAGGCTCCCAGGGCGTGGCAAGCGTGGCATTTCCTCGACGCCACAGGGGGTGCGCTGGGGGTGGGGGCCCTATGCGCTGTGTGCAACGCATAGGGCCCCCACCACCCCAGGGGTGCGCTGGGGGTGGGGGCCCCATGCGTTGCAGGCTCCCAGGGCGTGGCAGGCGTGGCATTTCCTCGACGCCTCAGGGGGTGCGCTGGGGGCGGGGGCCCTATGCGCTACAGGCTCGCAGGGCGTGGCAGGCGTGGCAGTTCCTCGACGCCACAGGGGGTGCGCTGCGGGTGAGGGCCCTATGCGTTGCAGGCTCCCAGGGCGTGGCAGGCGTGGCATTTCCTCGACGCCACAGGGGGTGCGCTGGGGGTGAGGGCCCTTTGAGGAGGAGGACGGGGAGGTGGGGCAGCAGCAGCGGCAGCAGCAGCAGCAGCAGCTGCAGCAGCAGACGCAGCAGCAGCAGCAGAAGCAGGAGGAGGAGGAGGAGGAGGACACCGAGGAGGAGAAGGAGGAGCAGCAGCAGAAGCACCGATGGTACACATGGGAAATAAAATAGGTATGTGGGGTTCCTCGGTAGCGTAATTTTTTGGGAGGTGAGGGGGGTCTGAATTGTGGTCTGTTGTGCAAGAGTAGACCGGGGGCCAAGCTTGGAAAAAAAGGAATTGTGGGACTTCAATGTTTTTCCAATTCCTCGGCGCTTTTCGGCGCCGTTTTGTGTTTGTGCCTCGCGGGTTTTGTTAGCCGGGCCCCTCAGGCGTGTGGGATCTTCCGGACCCCCTGGGGGTTCTGGAGGCCTCCTGGAGGCCCGGAGAGCCGTCGCAAGGGTGTCTCGGGCTGCGCGGGAGCATGTTGGGCCGTTCTTTACGTTCTGGGGGCTCCTTGGGGTCGTCTTGGGCTGTCCTTGGGCGTCTTGGGGGCCCCCCGAGAAGCCGGGAGGCCAGGGGAGGGCCCAGAACTGCTACCTCTGGTTCGCATGGGGGGCTGGGTGGGCCTTGAGGGCTCCGAAAGGGTTCAGACGGGGCCCTGGACCCCCCCAGAGGCTCCCAAGCTGGCCCAAGAGGCGCCAAAAGCGCCCCAGGTTGTCTGGAAGGTGGCTGAAGAACCCACTGTGATGGCTTCCGGACGGGCCACGAGCGCTGGAGGCGTCTGGAGGCCTCCTGGGAGTCTGGAGAGCCGTCCACAGACTGTTTTGGACTGCTTGAGAGCATCTTCGGCTGTTCTTTTGCATTCTGACGGGTTCTTGGGGCTGTCTCGGGGCGTCCTGGAGCGTTGTGGGAGCTCCCTGGCAGGCTGGGAGGCGCGGTACCGGGCGCCTCTGTGGCAATTTTGAAAGTTTATGGGCCGTCTTGGACCCGTCCTGGGAGTCTTTTTGGCGGTCTTGGACCGTTGGAAGCTCGAAAACGTGAGAAGGCCAAAAACATAGAAAAAAAACAATCAAACTCTACAATTTTGGCCTCTTTCGGGCTTTCCCGGGACGCCTCTCGGACCTTTCTTGAAGCCTTTTCGAGACCTCCAGGGAGCGTGCAGAGCCGTCCGCAGGGTGTTTTGGACTGCTTGGGAGCGTCTTGGGCCGTCCTTTACGTTCTGGGAGCTTCTTGGGGTCGTCATAGGCTGTCCTTCGGCGTCTTGGGATCTCCCCAAGAAGCTGGGAGGCGCGGTACCGGCCAGATGTCAGGGAATGTGTAGGACCCCCGGGTAAGAGTTCAACTTTGAAACAAAAAGGGATGATTGGAATTCCCTCTTCTTTTTTTCAAACTTCTCGATCTTTGAGGGGTGGAGGCGGGAAAACGTGAGAAGGCGAAAGCAGCTCTCTTGGGCTGTTCTTGGAGCCTCGTCGGGGTCTTTCTGGGGCCTCTCAGGGATGGGGGGGTGTTGGGGGCCTCTGGGTGGTCCCGGAGGCCTCTCGAAGATCTCTGGAAGCCTCCTGCTCCCGCTCTTGGGCCCATCTTGGGCCTGTTCTGGGGTTGTCTGGGGCTGTCCTGGGCGCCTCTTCGGCAGTCTTGAAGCCTTCTTGGCACGTCTTGGGGCCGTCCTGAGGGTCTCTTGGGTGGTCTTGGGGCGGTCTTGGGAGCCTCTCCGGCGCTCTTGGACCGTTGGAAGCTCGAAAACGCGAGAAGCCAAAAACATGTGAAAGAACAAACAAAATCTACGATTTGGGCCTCTTCGGGCCGTCCCAGGACGCCTCTCGGACTCTCTTGGGGCCCTTGCAGGCCTCCTGGGAGCCTCGAGAGCCGACAGAAGGCTGACTTGGGCTGCTTGGGAGCGTCTTGGGCCATCCTTTCGCATTCAGGGGGCTCCTGGGAGGCGTCTTGGGCCCTCCTGGAGCGCTGTGGAGGCTCCCTGGACAGGCCGGGGGGAACGGTACTGAGAGCGTCCCCGAGATGTCACGGGGAGGTGTGGGACCTGGGGCCAGGGGGGCGGTAATTATGTTTATTTGTATTATTTGTTGTCTTACTATTATGATTTGCATTCGTAATCTTATTATTGCTATTTTGTATCATTGATACTATTAGTACATGGTCGTAGTATTAGTAGTATCATTAGTATGATGATTATTATGAGTAGCAGTAGTATTAATACTATTAGTATTATGATTATTACTATTGTTAGTTTAATTGATAATGGTATTAGTATTACTATTATAAGTATTATTAATAATATTATTAGTGGTAATGTTCGTCTTCGATTTAGTATCAATAATATGTTTGATGTGTCTGATATTGAATAGCACTGTTCCAAAAAATGATAATAATAATCATAAGACGTATATGTATATAGCTACGTGTGTATGTACACACACAAATACATATACGCATATACACAAATATACATACATACATATACACATATATAAACATAAATACAGACAGACAGACAGACAGACAGACAGGCAGACTGACAGGCAGACAGACAAACATGCCAACATACGTAAATACGTACAAACATAAATACATACATACATACATACATACACAAATATGTACACACATATACGTGTGTGCTCCTACACTCATGCATCCTGGAGGGAAAAACGCCCCCGCGCACACGCGCGCACACACGCACGCACTCACGCACGCACACGCACACGCACACGCACACGCACACGCACACGCACACGCACACGCACACACACACACACACACAAACACACACAGACACACACATACATACACAGACACACACACACACGCACGCACGCACGCACACACACACACACACACACACACACACACACACACACACACACACACACAACACACACACACACACACACACACACACACACACACACACACACACACACACACACGCACACGCACACAGACACAGACACACACACACACACACACACAAACACAAACACACACGTACCTTTTTCAACGGTCCTCCCCCGCCCGGGAGCACCCTTCGAACGGGCCCCCGAGCCTTCCCAACCAGCCGCCCGCGCTCCCCAGGTCGACCTATATAGCCGCTCCGAATCGCCGAACGTTCGGGCGAAACGCTCGCAATGGCCCCCGACGGACGGCCCAAGACGCCCGAGGACGGCCCCCAAAGGGCCCAAAAAAACTCACGACACCCCCAAAAACGCCGCAACATGCAAAAATCACGCATTGAGGTTTTGGACAGATGTTGGCATTCCCGCCATTCATGGCATCGCATCCCACGAGGGCCCAAAAGGCTTCCAAGATCCCACCGAGACCGCCCAAGAAGCCTCCAAGACGGCCCCGCAACGGCCCAACAGGGCCCCCAGACCCCCAAGCGGGCTCCAAGACGGCGCGCAGCGGGCCCCACGCCCGCCCGGGGGCGCGCCCGAGGTAGCCCCACGGGGCACCAACATGGCCCAAGACGGCCCCAAGACGACACTCGGGGCCCCCACGGCGCCACAGCGGCCCCCCACAGCCCCCCAACAGTGGCCAAACCTTTCTTCCACAGGCCTCCAAGACGCCCCCGACGGGGCCCCCGCAAACGGCATGAGACATCCACAAGGCCATCAACCCCCCCAACCGGACCCAACAGGACAATAGGTTATCTTTCTGCTGCTCGCCCCCCCCCCCCCTCCTGGCCCCCCGCCCTTTTTCCCCGCGAGGCTCACAGCAAGCGCCAACGAACCCTCGGGAGCGCCTCAAGACCCCGAATAAGCCCGCACCACTCAAAAACCTTCGCTCCTCTGTCCGCAATGATACTTCTCTGCTGTTCTCATCCCTTCGACGCTTCGCATCTCCCACGACGGCGCCAGGAGAGCCCTGCTTTGCCCCTGAGACGGCCCAACAATCTGCCAAGACGGCCCCGCGCCTCTCGGCGCGCCCCAAGACCACACAACAACACAGCCCAAAACAGCCCTACAAGGCCTCAGGAGAACGTCCAAGAAGTCCTCCAAAGTCCCCGAAGTTCCCTGGGCGGGCCCAGACGACTCCAACACGTTCCAATGTTTCGCCCACGCCTCCTGGCCTGGGGCCCGAAATCTTCCAATATGTTCAAATGTTTGCCCACCGCTCTTGACCCAAAGCCCGCCAAAAGAAGCCCCTCCTCATATTTCTCCTGTTGCACTCCGTCTTTGCCATCCCTGTGGGCGACTCGCCGGAGCTGCTCAGCAACCTCAACGCCCGTTCGGCAGCGTCTCTCCACATCGCCCGCGTCGATCACCCAGTGGGATGAGTGGCCTAGCGTCCGCGAGGCAACGCGAGAGTCGCGCCTGAGCTTGCTCGACGCGCTGAAGGCCTAGCACCCACGGGATTACGGGCCCAATAATTTCACATGCCACGAAAATTCCGCCGGGCCCCCCTCGTCATCCCGAAGGCCAGCCGCCGCATCATCGTCCAGAGCACAATCCAAAACTCCTTCTCGCGGTCGAAATTCACCCGGTTCCGCCTCGCCCGCGTTCGGGGGCAAGCTGAAGGCGTTTCCATCAGTAGATACGGCATCGGAGACGGCACGCAACCAACTCAGGGCAATGGAGCCAGTGACTCGGGATTCGTGCCTCTGCGCGGCGTCGCCACCGCGGCAGACGAAGCAGCGGCCGTTCGACGCGCATTTTCTCACATCAACGACCCGCACGACTGAGTGAACACCTAGATCCTCGCCGCCGTGAACACGATGGTGGACGCGCACAACGAGCGTATTCTTAACGTCCTGGAACGCACGTACATTTGCCCTTCCCACGTTTTTCTCAGCGCCGGCACGCTGGACATCGATTTTGCGGGCCTCACCGAGCCGCACATGAATGAAGAGTTCCTCACGCTCCAGAACACCCCCGTCGCGCCGCCCCATTGCACATTGAGGTCGGAGGCCTCTTCGAGTTCATGAAGAATTTCAACCCTGCCGAGCGACTCATGAACCATGTGGCAACCATAATCAAAGCGGCCCACCACCACCACATCCTCACAAAGATTTTCGACGACCACGAGCACCCTTTACCGTGCATCGTTTTCCGCTGGCAGGTTGCCAACGGCATGTCCACCATGGCCCGTCGACTATATCCTCTGCGGGCGGCGCACACGTCCACTTTCGATGGAAGCCAGGGCCGCACGCTCGCGCGCGCGTGCCATGACGTGCGCCAGAACCCCTTTGCCCATGGGCATCTTTATGTGGGCGCAAGTAGCCTGGGGAACCGCGCCGACATGCGCGGTTTCCCCGACTGTGACAGTTCTGACCAGAACGGCAACGCATTAGTGCGCAACGACGTCTGGTTTGAGTTCTTTTGCGATCGGACCCGCCCCGTCCGAATCACCCTGGCCTTCCTCCGCGCAAACGACCCGCTGCCTGCCGATGGTGACTGGGGAAAATATGTTCAATGCGTGGCCGTACCTCCTCGAACGCTCCATTTCGCCACCCCTTCTCCCGGCGATGACCTTCACCCCCTTCGCGGTCATCAAAATCGCCCCCTCGTCGCGCCGTCGACGATCGTCGAATCCACCCCGCCACGTCGTCATCATCCTCCTCGTCGTCCTCCTGTTCATCCTCCTCTTCATCCTCCTCCTCCTTGAAGCTTCAAGGCATTCATCCATGATTTAATCCCGCTCACGCTCATGGCGTTGTTCCTTGACCGTTATGACCGCGACCCCCCTCGTGGTCACCGTTTCCTCCCACCTCCCATTGGTGACTATGGCCTCGTCAGGGCAATGCCCCCTTCTCCGAAGCAAAAGAAATGTCTGTGGCCTACCCAGAATGATGACCGTGACCCCTCTCGTGGTCATCACCTGTTTGCACCAACCATTAATTCACCGGGTGCTTGGTGTGCATAGACGCAGGACCAAGATTGAGGCGAAGCGAAACGAGCCCTCAAGTCTTGTGTATAAACAGATATCTACATTCAAGCGTGTGTGTAGCCTACGGAAGATAAGGAGCACGAAGAGGAGCAGGAGCAGAAGCAGGAGAGGCACATGCTTGGACAGACCCGCCGAGTCCTGCACGGCGCACAGGGGCAGCAGCCCAGGACACTCACTGTCCGCCAGAGCGGCCGCCTCGTCGGGGTCCTCTGCCGGCAGAGCACCCCTCTGGTCCTCCCTCTACCTTCTTTTGCCCTCACCATCCCTTCGCTCTCCTCCCTCCGCATCCCTCCTCCCTCCTCCTCTTTCTCCTCTTTCTCCTACTCCTCCTCCTTCTCCTCCTCCTCCTCCTCCTCCTCCTCCTCCTCCTCCCCCTCCTCCTCCTCCTCCTCCTCCTCCTCTTCCTCCTCCTCCTCCTCCTCCCCCCCCTTCTTCCTTCTCCATCATCATCGCCATGCGTCTCTTGGAGGAGAAGGCAGGGGGGAAGGGGTTCCCAACTGAGGCTCTTACAGCTGGCCTCGTCTTGTGGCCTCGAGTGCGGGGCTCCCGAATGCATGGTACACTCCCAGCAGCATATCAAACAATAAAATGCCGAAGCACATAACTATAAGCAAAAACACTACTGGCACTGCCCTGGGTTGGTGGCCCTGGTGGCCGCTGCCGCTGGGGTGGTGGATGAAGACTGGGACGGTCTCGACAAACTCAATCTCCTGGAGTCCCGTGCGCACGATTCGAAATCCCGATCTGTTTCGCTTTGCTGTGTTCGAAAATTCGGGCCCGACGAGCCGCCCTGGGCTGCACTCTCACGGCTCACGAAACGAAAACCCTTGTGCCAGTGGTTGGCGTTCAGCTGCGGCGCTAGGCAGCACGGTGGCGGTGAGCGCGAGAAGACTTGCTGCGCTGTGGCCACGCGCGAAAAGAGGAGAAGGGGTGATGGTGTAAGGGACGGGCTAAGGATGACAAGGCAGGCAGGAGGGAGGGAGAAATGATAATGCATCATCGACGGATTGCGAACATTTGGGGGTACAAGAAGGAGGGAGGAGAGGTATATGGCGAATGAACAGGAGTAGTACTGAAGAGGCTGGACCTTAGATAACCATGACGGGAAACTTGTGATGATAACAGTGAGGAGCAAGAGGAGGAATATAGGTATGATGATAAGTATGATGATAAGTATGATGATGATGATGATGACGGCGGTGATGATAACAATGGTGATGATGATGTTGATGATGCTGATGATGCTGATGTCGATGATGGTGGTGATGAGAATGAGAATGGTTATGGAGGTGATGATGCTCAAAATGATGTTGATGTTGATGATGACGGCGATGCAAATAATAACCACGACTAAATACAACAACGAGCCCGACGATATTGAGGACGATGATGCTGACAATGACGATGACAATGGTGATTATGACGCTGATAGCGGTGGCAGTGATGATAATGATGACGAAGATGAGGATGATGGTGATGATGCGTCTGGTAGTGATGATGCTAACGATGATGATGATGATGATGATGACGATGACGATGACGATGACGATGACGGCGATGATGGTGATGATGGTGAAGGTGATGATGACGATGGTGATTGTGTTGGTGATGATGGTAAAGTGATAACGGTGATGATGGTGATGAGTATGATGTCAATGATGGTGGTTGTGATGATGATGCTGATGATGGTTGTGATGATGGTGATGGTGATGGTGATGGTGCTGGCGATGGTGATGGTGATGAGATTGATGATGATGGCAACGATGATCTCGACGCCCCCTGGTCGCTGATTTCGGGCATGCCTCGCCGAAGGAGCGCGCGCGGTCACTGCCCCAGCGCCACTGGCGTCGCGTCGGCGCACCACAGCACGACCATCGCGCCGATGCGCTCCGCGAGCGCGCGCGCCGCCGTGCCCCGGCGGCCGCCGCCGCGCAGCCGCGACGCGGCCGCGAGCTCTGCGATGCCCGCCGCCGCACCCTCGCACAGGCGCCCACCAGCCTCGACGGCAACGCCGCGGCCAGCGTCGCCGTACCGGGCCGCCTCGGCGTGGTCGCCCGCCGCCGCCACGGCGCCTGCGACCCAGAAGGCCGCGGACAGGGAACTGCAAACGAGCGCCTGCACGTTGACCCCCAGCCACCACAACCGAGCGGAGGTGGGGAAACCCACGACCTCATGGATCGACCCGTCAGGTCTGAGCTGACATAGCTCAGGGATCTGGCGCTCGATGTCCACGACGGCGGCCGCGGCGCGCGGCTTGTGTTTGAGGCTGCGCACGGCAGCGACGTGCGTTCGCACGCGAATGGCGCTGCGGGGCGCGCCAGAGCGCAGGCGGCACGGCGGCCGAGCGGCGCGCCGCAGTCTCGCGCGGCCCCGCCAGCGAGGCCAGCTCCGCGCCTAGGCGGCGACAGAAGACAGTCTGCCACAACGCCACGCTGGCCTGCATCCAACACTGGCGCAGACTCGTCAGCCAGAAGACGCCGTTGCCCTTGCCCGCGCACGACAGCAGGCTCGCCCTAATTAGGCTCGTCGTTGACCTCGAGGCGAAGCCACAGCCGCCCTGCGCGGGGCGCATCAGTGCAACGCCATGGAACAGAAGCCCCAGCACCCGCGGGCGCGGGCCCCCCGTGCCCTGCCGCGCCAGCGGCGGCACCGGCACCGCCCGCGCCGAGCTGGAAGGCGCGCGGCGGCGGCGGCGCCCGAGCTGCCCAACCCAGGAACGGAATCGAAAATCTCGCCCATAGCCCCGGACTCGGGGCACGGCGCCGCACCAGCGGCGGCGGGCGCGGGGCTGGGCTTGGCGGCCTCCGCGGCCCCACCAGTAGCGCGCCCAACGGCCCCTGCCGGCAGCCCTAGCGCCCCAGCCCGCGGCCTCTTCCCCGACGCCAGCTGCGCCGCCCCCGCCCGCGCGGCGCGTGGCCGAGTCAGGCCCACACTGGGCGAATTCCCGCGCGGGCGCCTGCCCTGGGGCGCCCGCCGCGGCCTCGAAGGGCGCTGCTCGGCGCGCCGCTGGCGTTGCGGCCGGGGACGAGTCGTCGATGTCACCGACACAGCGGAAGACATTCTGCAGCAGCGCGTCTGCGGTGAAAGAGCGCGCGAGCACTCCACGACCCTCTCGGGCCCTTCACGCGGCCATCTAGGGCCCAAAATGCGGCATGCAGGGCCCGAAAATACACCATTCTTCCCCCCCAGCCATCGCCCCCACCCACCGCCCATTAAGCAACGCCCAAGCCTCGCCAGCGGCCTCCGGGTCCAGGTCACAGCGCAGAGGACGACCAAGGGCGCGCGCGAGGCGCGGCGCGTCGGCGACGCGCGCGGCCCAGCATGCGAGGCGCCCACGGCGTGCTCCTCCTCGGCGCACGGGGCCCGCAAAGCGGCCCGCGCAACGAGCGGGGGAATGGTGGCGACGACCGGATCCGAGTCGGCCTTCCGCGGGAGCGCAGTCAGGGCGCGCCCGCGCCGCTGGACTGGGCCGCAGACGCCCTTGAGGACCGCGAGGCAGCGCTGGTGGAGGAGGACGCACTGCGTGAGACAGCCGAGCAGCGACTCCACGACGCGCGGAGCCAACTGGAACAGCGCGGCGGCGCGCAGCAGCAGCGACGCCCGCGCGAGCCGCCGCCCCCGCGGCGCGCGCAGCGCCCCCGCCCCCTGTCGAGCTCCGCGCCCAGAATGGCATAACAGGCCACACCGCGCACCACCTTGCCCGGCGCGGCCCGCCGGAAATGCCTCTGGCACGCGCCCGGGGACCGCTCGAGGGCGAGCCCCTCGGCGCAGGCAGGCAGGCGAACCTCGGCTGGCGCCACCCCGGCGGGCGCGGGAGACACCGCCTTGAAAGCATCGATGCGCTGAAGCAGCAGAACACTCCTCGCGGGGGCGGCTGGCTGCCGAGCGCCCCTGCGAGAGGCCCGCCTCCCGGCGCAGCAGCTTGTCGCGGGCGGCGCGCATGAACCCGACTGCCCCGCGGGCGCCCATCGGGGGGCCTCGAAAACAACGCTGCGTGACTGCCCGGCAATCGGCGGGAGGCGGGCCGTCGGCGCCGGGCGCCGCGCACGGCTGGCCCGGCGAGGTCGGACGCTGGCCCTCCAGGAAGGCGGCCGACGGCGGCGGCGCTCGCCCCTGGGCCCTGCCCTCACCGCGATCGAGCAAAATTGCCCGGGTCGCCAAGCGCGGCCGATGCGCCGAGCAGGTCAGTGAGCGCGCGATCGGCCGCCACGTCCGCGAGGCGGCAGCAGGACTCCAGATCTGCTCCAGAGATGGAGAGCGGCTCGCCCGGCCCGAGGTGCAGGTCCAGCAGGTCCGCGGCACCTGCCATCTTGCGAGCAGCGCCTTCGACGCGGTCCTCGCGACCATCTGGGCCACGTCTGTCGACGATCTGCCTGTCCTCCACGTCGCCCACGAGCGGGGCCTCGACCGCGCTGCCGCCCCGCGCCACGCAACCACCGGGCGCGGCCAGCAGCAGCCGCCCCGCGCGCGCCGACTCTGCGAAGAGGCGGCGCTCCACGCGAGCGGAGGCGCGCGCCGGCGGGCGAGACCAGGAATCCCGCAGGCACGGGAGCGACTCCAGGCAGGCCGGGCCCACGGAAGCCGGCCACAGCGATGATGGGAGGAACCAGTCAATCTGCACCCCGCCGACCTGCGGCGGGAACATGGCGCGGTCGGCCTTGACATTGCCAACTGGGGGGCGCCTGATTGGCTCCACCTGTCCGGCAGGCGACGCCGAGAGGCCCCCGGGAAAGGGGCCGCCGAGGTAGACCTTCCGGCGGCAGTCGAGGGAGAAGAAAGACAGCGCGAAGCAAAAGTCCGCGCCCAGGAGGCGACGTCGCCAAGGACGTCCGCCAAACAGAAACCCTTCCTGCCGCCGCCCAGCGACGATATGCGCAGGCTGAGCGGGCACCTACACTGAATCTCGCGCTACCAGACGCGCACCACGCACTGCTGCTCGGGCGCGAGGAAGACGCCAGCGCGCGCCCTCGATGGCGCACTCGGCCCACGTCCGCAGGCAAGGAAGGACAACGCCGCGACGAGCAGGTTGACCAGGCGCTACCGCCCGGCTTCTGCGCGCGCCCGACGGCGGCGGGCGAGGTCACGGCCCGGCCGCGGGGACCCGGCGGCGCAAAGCAATGGGCACGGCCAGCAGGCCCAAGGAGGCAGAAATACCCTCGCCGCCCAAGCAGGCTCCAACATCTGGCGGACGAGGGCCGCGAACGGCAGCCGCGCCTGCAGCACCCACCCGGGGGCGGCGAAAGCCCAGTCGACAATCGCGACGCCACGGGCGCCAGCTTCCAAGTAACGGCGACCAGGTAGAGGAAGGCGGCGAACGGCCGCAGCGCCCCCGCCGCTGCCCTTGAAATGACGCATCACGCCTCCCAGCGGCCCTGGGCCGGCTGCGGACGACCCCGCTCCGGCTCTGGCCCCGCGCGCGCCTCTGGCCGCCCGCCGCCGTCGGCGTCGGCTCGGCGCGGGACGGCCCGCCCCGCCACCGCCGCCGCCGCGCGCGGGGGCCGCGCAGCCTCCAGCGCGAAGTCATTCAAATACGCCACCGAGGCTGCCACCAGCGCCGGCGGGGCCAGCAGGCTGCACGGCAGCTGCTCGGCCCAGTTCGAGCGGTCGCTGACGCCCCAGGGAGGTTCCGGCAGATGCGTCCAAAGAAATCCCCGGGACGGCTGCGTCCCCCGCGCGGTCTGGCCCAGCGCCGCGCGGCCGCGGCTGGCCGTCGCGCGGGCTGCCTCCACCTCCCCGAGCCCGAGCTTGCTCCACCTGTGGGCCACCAGGAAAGCCGGGCACGCGAGCGACTGATTGGCCGAGTTCTTCGGGAAGCACCTGCGCCGCTCGAGAAGGGCAGTCGCGCCCTGCCCGGCCGTCGGATCCGCGCGGGAAGCACGGGCCAGCAGCCGCCGCATCATGGTCACCGAAGCGCCAGGGCGGAGATCGAACTCGCAGCGCTGGATCTCGAGGGCTGCTGCGCCGCGCGCACCGCCGACTGCTGCGCCTGCGATTTCCGAGGGGCCGCCCATCAAGGGCGGGAGGTCTTCCACCGCTGCCGCTGAGCTCGAGGGGCCCTTGACCACGCGTTCCATCAGCCGGGTTTGCTGCCGCATCAAGGCTCGCAGCGAGGCGTCGTGCTCGCCGGTGCCAGCGGCCTAGACGTCGTCGTCGCACTACTCACCGATCCCCGCGAGGCTGTCGGGCGAGCGCGCACCTCGGGGCCCGCTGGCCGCGGCGGGGGCGAGGGCACCAGCGCAGCAAGCCCGCGACGGCCGAGCGCAGGCCGGGCGAGGGAGACACGGCCCGCCGGCGGATGCGGCGGAAGGGCACCATGCGCTTTTTGCAGGCGGGCCGCCTTCCAGCGCGCCGAGACGCCGCTCGACGGCGTCGAAGCGGCCTGCCAGGGCCCCCAGCGCGTCGAGGACCGCCGAGTCGCCGGGGGCGCTGGGGCCACCGCCCAGCGGCGGCGCCAGAGGGGCCGCGGCCGCCAAGCGGGCCGCTGCGCTCCGGGCACCCGCCGCGGCTCGGCCGCAGCCCGCAGAGGCGAGCGGCGCAGCGGCCAGCGAGGCTGGCGCAGCCGCGCTGCCTGCTGGCGCAGGGCCCTCCGCGACTGTCATATACTCGTCGAGCCTCTCAAGAGCGTCGAGGCCCCCTGGGTGGCGCAATACTTCGGCATGCAGTTCCTGCCCGTCGGGGAAAGCCGCCTCGCCCAGGTCCTCCGTGGTGGCCCGCGGCACCGACGGCTCCGAGCCAGGGGGGCGCGCGGTCAGGTACTGCGGCGCTGCCAGCACGATCCTCGCAAGCCTCCGAGGCGGCGCCAGCAAGAGGAAGCGGAACCCGCTCGCAGCCAAGTACAGGATCAGGACGCCCAACCGCGGGCGATCGTCCGCCTCGGCCTCCTCCGCCTCCGCGTTCCCCGCCGCGGCGGGCAGCTGGCTGACCTCGAACTCGGAGGAAGGCCAAAGGAAACCCGGCGACATCCGCCTCCGCTGCTTCGTCCAGCGCCGCGCAGTTACCCTCGGAGGGTGGGACGGCCAAAATAGAACCCCACCCTGACGGCGCATATCACCAAAACGCTTCGCAGTGGCGGGAGCCCGGGCAGCAGGGCAAACACTCATCGCCTTGACCTCGTCGCGGCCAGCTGCAGCTGCTGGGTCACTTGCCTTGGTGATTGGCATCAGTTGTCGGCGTCGCTACGTTGGTGGCCTCCCAAGCGGCCGCGCGCCCGAGCAGCGAGGGCGGGCCGCCTGCGGCGCGCGGGGCGGCAAAGGCGCGGCGCACGCCGTGCTCCGCCGTCGTCGTCAACCGCTCGGCGCCGCCTAGCGGTCTCCCGGCAGCCTGCGCAAAAGCGGAAGGCGCCGACGAGCACCAGCACGACGGCCAGCGGGAGGCCCGCCAGCAGCCCGTGGCCTGGGCCGAAGGTGGAATGGCCCGCCAGCGCCGAGGCCGCTGCGGATGCCGCCGTAGCCGGCGGCGGCGCACGAAGCGGCGCCAGCACCTTGACGACCTGCGCCCACGGCATCTTGCGGCCAGCCCGGGCGGTTGACATCTTGAGCGCCGCGGCAACGACAGACGGGATACAGACACATGATGATGATAATGCTGATGCTGATGATGATGATGATGATGCTGTTGTTGATGATGATGATGATGATGATGATGATGATGATGATGATGATGATGATAATGATGATGCTGATGGTGGTGATGATGATGATGACGTTGAGAATGGTCGTAATGATGATGATGATGATGATAATGATGATAATGATGATAATGATGATAATGATGATAATGATGATGGTCGTGGTGTTGATGGTGGTGGTGGGGGGGGGCGTGATGGTGATGGTGATGGTGATGGTCATGGTGATGGTGATGGTCATGATGATGGTGATGGTAATGGTGTTGGTATTTATAACGTTGATGCTGATGATGATGAGCATAATGATGAAGATTATGATGATTATGATGACGATGCTGATGGTGAGGGTGATGGTGATGATGGCGATGATGGTGATGGTGATGGTGATGGTGATGATGATGCTGACGAGGCGAATGACGAAGATACTGATGATAAGAATGGTGATGATGGCGATAGTGGTGATGTGAATAATGACGATGATGATGATGCTGATGATGACGATGGTGATGATGATGGTGATGGTGGCGTTGAACGTGATGATTGTACTGATGATAATGAGGGTGACGATGCTGATGATGATAATGAGGGTGATGCTGATGATGATGACGATGATGATGGTGGTAATGGTGATGATAATGATGGTGATGAAGGTGCTGATGAGCATGATGATGATAACTATGACGATGCTAATGAAGGACTATGATGACAATGATGGTGATGGTGATCATGGTGGTGATGGTGATGATGATGGTGATGATGATGATGGTGGTGGTGACGGTACTAGTGTCAGTGAGAGTGATGATAATCACACTTAGCATGATAATAGCACGAGGACATATCATATACAAGAATAAGGAGTATGATGATCATGCTGATTATGACGTTTATGATGATGTTGATGATGATGCAAATAATAATGATGATGATGATGGTGATGATGATGAAAATGATGATGATAATGATGATGATGATGATGATGATGATGATGATGATGATGACGATGACGATGACGATGATGATGATGATGATGATGATGATGATGATGATGATGATGATGATGATGATGATGATGATGATGATGATGATGATGATGATGATGATGATGATGGTGGTGACACCGATGGGTGGAGGACTTTGAGGGGCGGAAGCGGCGAGAGAGGAAGAGAATGAGCAGGAGGAGAAGCCGGGGTGATGAGGATGTGGAGGATGAGGACGACTAGCAGGAGGAAGAGAAGGAGGAGGACACGCAGAAGAAAGAGGAGGACTAGCAGGAGGAGAAGGACTAGCAGGAGAAAAAGGAGGAGGTGGGAAGGGAGGGGGAGGAGGATTAGGAGGAGGACGAGGAGGACTAGCAGGAGGAGGAGGAGGAGGAGGAGGAGGACTAGCAGGAGAAGAAGGAGGACTAGCAGGCGAAGGGGCTCCACGAGGCGCAGGCGAGGAGGGGAAGGCAGGAGCAGGTACACGAGGGGAAGGAACCAACGGCCTTCCCTTCGACTCGATTGGTGTTCCCCCTCAGGAGGGAGGGAGGAGGAGGAGGAGGAGGGAGGAGGAGGAAGGAGGAGAGAGGAGGAAGAGGAGGCAGGAGGAGGAGGAGGAGGACGACGAAGAGGAGGAGGAGAAGGAGGAGGGGGAGGGGTCCAGAGAGGAGGAGGCGGGGAGGAGGAGAGAGGGAAAGCAGGATGAGGAGGAGGAGGAGGAGGAGGAGAGGGAGCAGGAGAAGCTGGGATGATGAGAAGGAGAAGGAGGAAGAGGAGGGAGGATAAGGAGAGGAGGAGAGAAGCTGGGATGATGAGGAGAAGGAGGAGGAGCACGTGTCTTCGCTTCCGGAGGCCTCCCAGGGTTGGAGAAATGTATTCCGGGGGGGGAGGAAGGGGGAGGAGGGGAGGAGGAGGAGGAGGAGGAGGAGGAGGAGGAGGAGGAGGAGGAACAGGAGGAACAGGAGGAACAGGAGGAACAGGAGGAACAGGAGTTGGAGAAGGACCAAGGATTGGGATGCTGTTGGTCCCCCAGAGGCCTCCAAAAGGGAGGAGGATTTCAGTTGGTGGGGGATGGGAAAGAGGGGAGAGGAGAGAGGAAGGAGGATTGAGGAGGAAATGGGGAAGAGGGGGAGTGGGGCTGGAACCTCGATCAAAGCTCTTGAAATATTTGGCGCCTTGCTCCTCCTCCTCCTCCTCCTCCTCCTCCGACTCCGACTCCGACTCCGACTCCGACTCCGACGCGACTCCGACTCCGACTCCGACTCCGACTCCTACTGCGACTCCGACTCCGACTGCGACTCCGACTCCGACTGCGGTGTGTCTCCAAAGAGCTCCTCGCAGCCACGGCTGGACCCGCCTCTGTATTCTGGCCAGAACGCACCCCTGGGCAGTTTTCGTGGCCGGCACGGAGGAGAGGAGTGGGCGAAGGGGGAAAAGGGCCAGGAGGGAGAGAAGGGGCAAGGGTAGCGTAAAGGGGAATGCGACGGGAAGAGGCGAGGGCAAGGGCATTGGCGAGGGCAACGAAAAGGAAAAGGCAAAGACACGGTCGGGAACTCTTGCTTAGCGTGTCGCGGCGGCCCCGGCGACACGCTATCCGCTGCAAGCTGAGAGTGTGTTGCTCCGCTCCGCGGGGCGGAAGGCTTCTAAAAGCTCGGGACTGAAAAGCCTGGGGACCAGGAAGTGGGTAGCGTGTCGCACCGAAGCGTGGTGGGTCAAAGCTGGCGGAGCGACCATCTATCGAAAAGTTCCCGACCGTAAGAGGAAAGGCAGGGGGAAAGGGCGAGGGCAAGGGCATGGGCGAGCCACTGGAAATGGAAAGCGAAAGGTAATGGGCGAAGGGGAAGGGAGGCGAGATGCTCCACGATGGTGATATCGGACCGACAGCAATCGCTGCCGACCCAATCAACTTATATCTATATATATATATATATACATGCATGTACATATATACATATACATATATATACATACATACATAGATATACATATATATATATATATATAAAAATCCATACATGTACATATATATACATATACATATATATAGACATACATATACATAAATTTATATATAAATATATATATATATATATGTATATATAGCCTCGGCCGTTAGCACGATGCGAGTGAAGGTGGGCGAAAGATCGGGCGGGGAAAGCGATACCACGCAGAGCATCCCAGGCGGGGTGGGGAGGGGACGCAGCAGCTCCCCTACCATCCCTTCCCCATCCCCCTATTTCCTCGCCCGCAACTCCCTCATCATCTTCCTCCTCCTGATCTTTCTCCTCCTCCTCCTCCTCACCATCTCCTCCTCCTCCTCCTCATCCTTATCATCATCCTTACACTCCTCCTCGACATCATCAAATAACCATCATCATCAGCATCATCATCATCATCGTCATCATCGTCATCATCGTCATAATCATAATCATCAGCAGCAGCATCATCATCACCATCATCGTCACCATCAACAGCAGCATCATCATTATCCTCCTCTTCCTCATCATCATCATCATCATCATCAGCGACAGCCACATCATTATCAGCATCATCATCATCAGCAGCAACAGCATCAGCATCAGCATTATCATCATCAGCATCATCATCATCATCGCAATCGTCATCAGAATCAGCATCATCATCAGCAGCGGCAACAGTAGCATTACCACCCCCACCACCGACAACAACAATGTTCATCATAATGATCAGCAGAAGCAGCATCATCATCCTAAATCTCATACACAACAACAGCATCAGCATCATCAGAATCATCAGAACCATCATCATCATCATCATCATCATCATCACCATCATCATCACCATCATCATCAGTAGCATCATCATGATCATCATGATCATCATCATCAGCATGATCACTATCATCACCAGTAGCATCATCACCATGCACACCACAATAACCATCATCATCAGCAGCAGCCGCATCATCATCATCGCCATCATCATCACCATCATCACCATCACCACCAGCATCATGATCATCATCATCAGCAGCATCAGCACTCTTCCCCTTACCATGAACCCATCATTAGTATGATCATCACCATTATTGTCGTCATCATCATCATGGTCATCATTACCGTCATCGTCATCATCTTCAGCATCATCGAAACATTATCATGATCGTCACTACGAACAAAAACCATCATCATCGCCATTGTTCTCATTATGACCGCCATCATCATAATGATCGCCATCATCGCCACCATCAGCATCATCATCATCCTCATCAGCTTCATCAGCCTGCTCATCAGCATCATCATCAGAATCGTCATCATCGTCAGCATACCCATCATCATTAACAGCATCAGCATCAGCAACATCACCATCATCACCACAACAAACACAAACACCACCAGTATCAAGATCATCATCACCAGCATAATCAACATCATCATCACCATCAACCCTCAAAATCACAGTCAGCAGTTACATCATAATCATCGTCAACATCATCAGCATCACTATCATCATCAGCATACGCACCACATTGTTCCCCATCAGCACCAGCACCATAGCATAGACCTCACCAAAACCACCACAGTCACAATCAAGTGCCTCATCATCACCCTCATCATCATCATCACCCTCATCATCATCATCATCGTCATCATCATCATCGTCAGCATCATCATCATCAGCATAATCATCATCATCATCATCATCATCATCCTCATCATCATCATCGTCATCATCACCATCATAATCAGTATCCGCATCATCACCAGCATCACCACAATCGGAATCATCATCGTCAGCTGCATCAGCAGCATCAGCATCATCACCATCACCATAACTACCAGCACTTCATCATCATCATCCTCATCAGCATCACCATCCTCATCACCATCAGCGCCCTCATCACCAGCATCATCATAATCATCATCATCGTCATCATCACCATCAGAAGAAACATCGTCATCCTCATCACCACCATCACCATCATCATCATCATCAGCAGCATCACCGCCATCATCATCGCAGTTATTATGATCAACACCACCTCCGCCACAACCACCACCACCACCATCATTATCACGATGGTCATCATCAGCACCCTCAGCATCACCATCATCAGCAACATCCTCAGCACCATCAGCGGCATAAAAATCATCATCATCATCTTCATCATCCTCACCAACGTCCACATCAACATCAGAGTCAACATCAGCATCATCATCAGCATCAGCAAAACCAGCATTCACATCATCAACAGCAGCATCATCGGCATCCTCGTCAGCATCAGCATCACCACCAGCATCATCATCAGCATCCTCAGCGGCACCATCCTCATACTCATCAGCCGTATCATCACCATCATCAACAGCAGCATCATCATCAGCATCATCGTGATCATCATTACCATCAGTACCACAACCACGAACATCACCACAGCCACCGCCATTATCATCCGCATCATCCACATCGTCATCAGCATCATCAGCATCATCAGCATCATCAGCATCAGCATCATCAGCAGCATCGTCATCTCCATTGTCAGCAGCAGCGCCATGACATCATCACCACCACCACTAAGATAACAACCACCAGCATCATCAACAACGTCATTCTCATATTGCGCATCATCATTAGCATCATCAACCTCATCAGCATCACCACCACTACAACAACAACCACAAGCAACATCATGATCATCAGCATCATCAGCATCAGCATCAGCATCCTCAGCATCAACAGCCTCATCACCATCATGAACAGCAAGATCAACATCAACATTATCAGCATCACCATCATCATCAATAGAACCATCAATAATCAGCAGCATCATCGTCATCAGCATCACCATCATCAGCATCATCATCCTCAACATCATCACCATCATCATAATCAGCATCAGCAGCACCCTTTACTATGACCACCACCACCACCACCACCAAAGCCACCATCAGCATCATCATCATGATCGTCATCATCATTAGCATCATCATCACCATGACGGTCCTAGCCATCCCCATCATCAGCAACAACCCCATCATCATCACCATCACCCTCATCACCATGGTCAACCTCAAAATCCGGATCGTCTCCATCATGAGCATCAGCAACATCACCATCACCAACAGCATCAGCAGCATCGACCATCGTCAGCACCCTGACCATCCTCATTATCAGCATCATCAGCATCCTCATCAGCATTCCCATCATCATCATCATCATCATCATCATCAGCAGCAGCAGCAGCAGCATCACCATCATCATCCTCCGCATCAGCAACATCAACATCCCCATCAGCATCATCATCATCATCATCATCATCATCATCATCATCATCAACATTATCATCAGCATAATCAGCATTATCCTCATCACCATCATCATCAGCATCACCAGGACCATCAGCATCATCAGCAGCATCACCATGAGATCATCAACACCACGACGACTACCACCATCCGCATCACCATCACCATCACCATGATCAGCAGCACCATCAGCATCATCATCATGATCAACGTCGTCATCAGCATCAACAGCAGCATTCTAATCATCATCACCACCAACAGCAGCATCATCAGCAGCATCAGCAGCAGCATCAGCACCATCATCACCACAACCGAAACCACCATCATCAGCATCAGCATCATAAGAATCTAGGGCGTCAACAACATCAACATCACCATCACCTACACCACTATCATCATCATCATCCTCATCACTAACATCAGCATTCGCCTCATCATCGGCAGCATCATTCGCATCATCACCCTCACCATTATCATCATCATCAGCATCAGCAGCATCATCGCCAACATCATCATCATCACCGTGATCATTACCACCACCACAACCCCCATCATCATCAGCATCGTCATCATCACCATCATCATCACCATCACTGTCACCATCACCATCAGCATGATCGGCATCAGCATCATCACCATCCGCGGCATCATCACCATCCTCGGCATCATCAAACTCAACGTCCTCAGCATCATCGTAAAAATCAGCAGTAGCATCAGCATCATCGTTATCACCAGCACCACCACAACCACCATCAGCATCAGCATCCCAATCTACGTCATCATCAGCAGAAGCAGCAGCAGCACCATCACCATCATCAGCATCATCATCATCCTCATCACCAGCATCATCAATATCATCATCATCATCAGCATCGTCATCATCATCATCATCATCATCATCATCATCCGAATCAGCATCCGCATCAGCATCACCATCACCATCACCAGCATCAGCATCATCACTATCAGAAACATAATCAGGTTCATCACCACCACAGCCATCATCACAGTACCATCACCAACAGTATCCGAATTATCAGCATCATCATCATCTTCATCATAATCAGCATCAACATCCTCATCCATATCATCAGAATCATCTGCACCATCATAATCACCACCACAATCACAATCATCATCAGCAGCATCGCGGTCGTCATCAACAGAATCAGCATCATCGTCATCAGCATCAGCATCAGGTTCATTAGCATCAACATCAACATCCTCATCGGCATCATCATCATCGTCATCACCAACATCACCATCGCCATCAACATCACCATCACCATCACCATCATGTGCAGAATCACCAGCATCATCAGCAGTAACATCATTATGATCATCATCGTCATCACCACCAATCGTAATCACCATCATCATCATCAACCTCATCATGATGATCATCATCATCATCACCATCATCATCATCATCAACATCATCATCCGCACCCATGATCATTTCGTCTCTTCCCCCTCACTCCTTCATTGCCGTCCCTTCTTCCTCTTCCACTCCCCGTGATCACTCTACCATCCCATCCTCGGTTGCGAAGCCTTGCAGCTGCCGACGCCTCATTGCCACCGCCGCGTTCCCGACTGACTCTGTGACCAGAGAGGGGGTCTTCCCTTCTCCATTTCCTACTCATCTCCCTCCTCCCCGTGCCCCCCCGACCATCCCCTCCTCCAGTCCCCTCCTTCCCTCACTCACGCCCCCTCCCTCCCTCAGGGAGGAAAGGGAGGAGGGGGGAGGAGCGCGAGGAGAGGGAGGAGAGGGAGGAGAGGGAGGAGAGGGAGGAGAGGGATGAGGAGGAAAAGGAGGGGGAGGAGGAGGCCTCCCCTCCGTAGACGTTCGCCAGCAGATCAACCTCTCGACACTATGGCGCGCTGATCTGCGGAGGAATCGGCATCGCCTGTCCAGGCATCGCCTGTCCTGTCGACGCGGCAGTCTTCGTACCAGGCCGCATCACTGGCCTTCGCATTCCTGAGTACAACTGGCTGCCCACGGGAAAGACACCTACGGGAGCACCCACGGAAGCGGTTACGGCGCCTACGGGAGTGCCTACCCGAACGCCTTCGGAAGCGCCTACACGAACCCCTCCGCGCACGAAACCTACGGGAGCGCCTACGGCAAAGGCGCCTACTGGAAGGCCACCCACGGCAACGGCAAAGGCAACGACACCTAATGAAGGGACAACGACCCATACGGCAAGGGCAACGACGCCTACGGGAAAGGCAACGACACCCACGGGAAAGGCAACGATACCCACGGGACGGGCAACGACTCCTACGGGAAGGGCAACCGCGGCAACGGCGAGGCCGCCGCCTTCGAGAACGACCCGTGCGACGAGGCCAACGAGCTTCACGGACGCCCACGGGCCACCCGCGCGGCGACATTGGTAGAGCCCTCTGCGGCTGCGCCGACGGGCGCAGCACCTCCGGCGGCGCCTCCTGGCTCAGAGCCCACGACAAAGGCAGCCACGGGAGAGACTGCAGGAACCACTCCTTCGGCCACGCTGGCTGCAGCAGCGCCGGCCGCGCGGCTCGTGGCCGCGGTTGGGCCAGCGGCGATCGACTTCATCGACTGCGACGGCGACGGCGTGCAGCTCAGATGGCAGGGCCACTGGATCGGACCACCTCGTCAACGGCGACGGCTGTCCCGGCGCGCTCAGCCTCTCAGAATCTCACCTGCAGAGGGGCACCTACATGCTCTGTCCCTTCGCAGCCCTGCTCCCGCCGCAAGAGGTCACGGAGACGCCCTCGAGCGGCAAGTCCGCGACCTGCTCGCCAGCTGGGCGCCTGCAGGGGGCGGTTGCTGCTGCGCCTTGGCCACCGAGGCGGCCTCAGGAGGATGAGGAGAAGGAGGAGGAGGAGGAGGAGGAGGAGGGCGAGGAGGGGAGGAGAAGGAGGAGGAGGGCGAGGAGGAGGAAGAGGAAAGGGGGCGAGGCGGGCGTGGGCGAGGGCAGAAGGACGTCACGGGGAAGTCTAGCAGGGAGCCACCGCGGCGCAGGCCGCCCCTGGCGATCCACGCCGGCGCCCCCTCGAGCGACGGAGCACACAGAGGGGGCGGCCATCCCGCCGCGGACGCTCCCCTCCCGAGACGAACACCACCCTTCCTCCCTCCCTCCCTCCCTCCCTCCTTCCCACCTCACTCCTCCCCTCCCTCCCCCCTCCTCCTCCCTCCTCCCTCCTCCCTCTTCCGCCCTCCTCTCTTCCCCCAGTCCTTCCTCCTCACTCCTCCATCCGTCCCTCTCAGCGGAGGGGGTGCCAGGAGGAGGGCTTCTGCAGCTCGGGTCGCCCCTTGCCTCTACTTATACTCGCCATCGCTCGGACGTCTATTCCACGTGCATTGTTCGATTTCCCGCGTTAGTTTTTTCGCGGGAGGATCCAGGATGCTCCTCTATGGTCCTCGCTGGCCTCCTGTCCTCCTCTCCTCCCCGTCTCTGGTTTCGAGGAACCCCCCATCCCACGCCTCCGCGTCGTCTGTTTCGACCCCCCGCGGCGAAGGCCGCTGGAGGGGAGTGTGGCAGCGTATTGCGCGACAAACTCTGACGCCGTCATGTCCTGGATTCCAGGAGGCCCTCTTCCCCTCGCCCACCCCGTCTCCCTTCCTGCACCATCCCCCCTCCTCCGACGACAATTATTTCGCGACGTCGGCCCCCAGGGATATCGACCACGTCCCCGGGGCCAGCTATTCATCACGAGTCGTTTGTTCTGTTGGCGGCCCTGCGGCCTGGAAACGGCCCCTGGAGGGCGAACACTGCAGACAACGTGTGTTTCAGGCCGCTGGATGGACAAGCTCAAGTCCCTCTCTTACCCTTTGCTTCCCCCCTTCTGCTCCATGCCCCCTGCCTGACATCGGGGGAAGAGCGACCGCCGCGCGACTGGAGGGGTGGCGTCCGCGACGGGCTCGGCAGCGGCTGCAGCATCGCCGCCCGAGGCGCTCGTCAGCTGGCGCACGCGCGCGGTGTCGCCGGGAGGACGGGCTCCTCCAACTCCTCCTCCTCCTCCTCCTCCTCCTCCTCCTCCTCCTCCTCCTCTCCTCCTCCTCCTCCTCCTCCTCCTCCTCCTCCTCCTCCTCCTCCTCCTCCTCCTCCTCCTCCTCTCGCGCCCGCCTCCGCCCCCACCTCCGCCCTTCCTCATCCTCCTCCTCCTCCTCCTCTTCCTCCTCCTCCCTCCTCCTCCTCCCCTCCTCCTCATGCTCCTCCTACCTCCTCCTCCTCATCCCTCCTCCTCTTCCTCCTCCTCTCCTTCCCTCCCCCTCCTCCTCTTCCTCCTCCTCCTCCTGCTCCTCCTGCTCCTCCTCCTCCTCCTCCTCCTCCTCCTCCTCCTCCTCCTCCTCCTCCTCCTCCGCTCCTCCTCCTCCTCTTCCTCCTCCTCTCCTCCTCCTCCTCCCCTTCCTCCTCCTCCTCCGCCTCCTCCTACTCCTATTATTACTCCCTCCTCCTCCTTCTTCCTCCTCCCATTGGTCCTCCTCCTCCTCCTCCTCCTCCTCCTCCTCCTCCTCCTCCTCCTCCTCCTCCTCCTGCTTGCTCCGCCTCCTCCTCCTCTTCTCCTCCTCCTCCTCCTCCTCCTCCTCCCTCCTCCTCCGCCTCCTCCACCTCCTCCTGCTCCTCCTCACCCCTCCTCCTCCACCTCCACCTCCTCCTCCTCCCCTCCTCCTCCTCCCTCCTCCTCCTCTTCCTCCTCCTCTCCTCCTCCTCCTCCTCCTCCTCCTCCTCCTCCTCTCCCCTCCTCCTCCTCCTCCTCCTCCTCCTCCGCATCCGCCTCCACCTCCGCCTCCGCCTCCTCCTCCTCCTCGCCCTCCTCCTCCTCCTCCTCCCCCTTTTCCTCCTCCTCCACCTGCTCCTCCTCATCCTCCTCCTCATCCTCCTCATCCTCATCCTCCTTCTCCTGCTCCGCATCCTCCTCATCCTCCTCCTCCTCCTCCTCATCCACCTCTGTCCTCCTCCGCCTCCTCGTCCTCATCCTGTTCTTCGGCTTCCTCGTCGATGTCCTCCACCTCCTTCTCCGCCTGCTGTTCTTAGTATTAATATTATGATGCTTAGTTGTCTTAGTATTCTTCTTATTGTCAGTAGTAGCATTCTCCTTCTTATTACCATAAATATCACTACTAGTATTAAAATGATGCTGATTTGTATTAATAGTATTCTGTACAGTATTGACAGCATTATTATGCGTGTTGTTAGTATTAGTATTACGTCTTCTTCTTCCTCGTATTAATATTATTCTTGTTCTGATTCTTAGGACTGATATGAATATTATTAATCCGCCGATCCGGCGTGTGAGTTGAAGGGGGGGGGTGGGCCGGGGGGGGCTCTGCCGGGGTAGGGGGGGGGCTTCCACAGATTTCCCTGAGGAAACCCTACATTTTTAGCATGTTCGCCTCTTGGGCCTTCACAGTGTCCAAAACGGCTCAAGGGGCCCTCAAAAAGGCTCCAAGACGGCCTAAGAAGGGCTTACGCAGGCCCAGGAGGCCCCCAAGACGGCGCAAGAGGGCTCCAAGACGGGCCCAAGAGGCGCCCAGAAGGGCTCCAAGACGGCCCAAGAAGGGCCTAAGACGGCCCAGGAGGCCCCCAGGAGGCCCCAAGACGCCCCAAAAGGCCCCAACTGGCCCCCCAGGACCCCCCAAAGGCCCCCAAGAAGCTCAAAAGCTGCCTCAACATCAGCATCATCATCATCATCATCATCATCATCATCATCATCATCATCATCATCATCATCATCATCATCATCATCATCATCATCATCATCATCATCATCATCAGCATCATCCCATTCCATCATCATCATCATCATCTCAACAACAGCATCGCCACCACCAACACCACCACCACCACCACATCAACCATCATCATCATCAACAACAATCATCATCATCATCATCATCATCATCACCATCACCATCACCATCACCATCACCACCATCATCATCATCATCATCATCATCATCATCATCATCATCATCATCATCATCATCATCATCATCATCATCATCATCATCATCATCATCATCAGCATTATCGTCATCATCATCATCATCATCATCGTCATCGTCATCGTCATCGTCATCGTCATCGTCATCGTCATCGCCGTCATCGCCGTCATCGTCGTCATCGTCGTCATCGTCGTCATCGTCATCATCATCATCATCACCACCACCATCATCATCATCATCAACATCATCAACATCATCAACATCATCATCATCAGCATCATCATTATCGTCATCATCATCATCCGGAGCGCCCCGGATCGGCGGCACTGGCCGGAGGCCATTCCAATATTATTGGTAGTATTACCCAGATTACCATCACTATTAGTGATATGAGTATTCGCCTTGTTTCTCGTATTATCTTTGTTCTGCTTATCAGTAAGATCATTCTTCTTACTAATAGTATTCGCAGTGCGCTTATTATTTTTCTTAGTAGTATTATCATTGGCATTATTTGTAGTATACTTCGTTTTCTATTCGTATTATCACTACTAGTAGTATTAGTCGTATGATTAGTATCAGTATTTGCCTTATTAGTATTATCAATACTGTTGATATTACGTTTGCTCATAGAAACTATTAGTATCCTTCTTAGTACTATTCTTACTAGTTATATTCTTATTATTAGTACGATTTGTACAATGATTATTAATATTATTCGTTGCATTCGTCTCGTTATTATGAATATGGCCATTAGGATTAGTTGTACTAGTAGTATTTTCATTATCGCTCTTGCTATTAATACTTTTCATATTATCGTTATTAACATTCATACTATTATCCGTAGCCTTCCGAGGAATACTCTTATTATTTTTAGTATGCCTTATTATTCTTCGTATTATTAGTCGGAAGTGAGGGGGTGAGATCGAACTGGAACGGAGAGCCCCCCTACCGGGAAATCGATTTCGGTTTCGTGTTCGTGCGTGCCACGCGTGCGGGCGAGGCGAAGCTGCGTGGGCGGGCGAGAAAAAGTCTCCTGTGGCTGAGGCGCGGCCGGACCAAATGACTCCCTTCCGGGCGGCCGGTGGCCCGCGGTGTCCCGCCGGTATCCCGCGAAAGTCCCGTGTGGCTGAGGCGCGGCTGGACCAAATGACTCCCTTCCGGGCGGCTGGTGGCCCGCGGTGTCCCGCCGGTGCCCCGCGGTGTCCCGCGGTGTCCCGCGGTGCCCCGCGGTGTCCCGCGGGTGTCCCGCGGTGTCCCGCGATGATGATGATGATGATGATGATGATGATGATGATGATGATGATGATGAGATGATGATGATGATGATGATGATGATGATGATGATGATGATGATGATGATCGTGATGCTGATGATGATGATGCTGCTGATGATGATGACGATGATGATGATGATGGTGATGCTGATGATGATGGTGATGAAAAGGACGATGATGCTGATGACATGATGATGATGGTGTCCCGATGATGATGATGATGGTGATGATGTCGATGACGATGATGACGATGATGATGATGCTGATGGTGTCCCGATGATGAGGATGATGATGATCATGATGATTCTGTTGATGACCATGATGATGACGATGATGGTGTCCCGATGATGATGAGTATGATGATGTTGATGTTGAAGATGCTGAATATGATTGTGTCCCAATGATGATGATGTTGATGTTGATGAGGTTGATGATGATTATGGCGTCCCGGTGATGATGATTATTATGATGGTGATGATGATGATGGCGTCCCGATGGTGATGATGATGACGCTGATGCTGATGTTGGTAATGATGATGATGGTGCCCCGATGATGACGATGATGATGATGCTGATGATGATGATGTTGATGATGCTGATGATGATGATGTCACTGATGAGGATGAGATGATGATGGTGCCCCGATGATCATGATGATGATGATGATAACGATGGTCATCATGATGGTGTCCCGATGATGATGCTGCTGCTGATGATGATGATGACGATGACTGTGTCCCGATGGTGATGATGATGCTGATGTTGATGATGATGATGATTGTGGTGATGGTGATGATGATGATGATGATGGTGGTGTCCCGATGATGTTGATGACCGTGATGATGATGATGATGTTGGTGTTGATGATGAGGACTGTGTCCCGATTATGATGACGTTGGTGATGATGATGATGTTGATGTTGTTGTTGATGATGATGACGTTGATTGTGGGAGCGGTTGTGATATCGATAGTGAGATCGATCGTGAGACCGAATGTGATATCGATTGTGAGATCGATTGTGAGATCGATTGTGAGATCGATAGTCAGATCAATTGTGCGATAGATCGGGTGAGATCGATTGTGAGATCGATCGAGGGAGATCGATCGAGCGAGACCGATACTGAGATCGATAGTGAGATCGATAGTGAGACCGATCGAGTGAGACGTTGGTTCCTCCCCCCCCCCGAACCTCCTTATCACCCGAAGGGTGGTCGTATAGGTATTATTGTTATTAGTTGGCTTCTTCTTCTTCATCCTCTTCCTCCTCCTTATCCGCTTCCTCGTCCTCCTCCTCCTCTGTCCTCCTTCTCCTCCTCCTCTTCCTCATCATCCTCCTCCTCTTCCTCCTCCTCCTCCTCCTCATCTTCCTCCTCCCCTTCTCGCCCTCCTCCGTCTCCTCTTTCTCGACCTCCTCCTCATCCTCCACCTCTCCATCCTCGTCCTCCTCCTGCTTGCCGTCATCCTCCTCCCCCTCCTCCTCCTCCGCCTCCTCCTCCTCATCCTCCTCTGCCGTCTCACCATCATCATCACCAACATCAACATCATCAACATCAGCATCAACAACAACATAATCATCATCGTCATCATCATCATCATCATCATCATCATCATCATCATCATCATCATCATCGTCATCGTCATCGTCATCATCATCATCGTCATCATCACCAGCAGCATCATCAGCAGCAGCATCATCATCCTCATCAGCATCATCATCATCAACAACAGCAGCATCATCATCATCGTCAGCAGCAGCATCATCATCATCATCATCATCATCATCATCATCATCATCATCATTAGCAGCATCATTATTCAACATAATCATCATCAGCAGCATCAGCATCAGCAACATCATCAGCAGCATCATCAGCAGCATCATCATCGTCGACATGATCAGCATCCGCGTCATCATCATCATCAGCATCATCAGCAGCAGCATCATCAGCATCATCAGCAGCAGCATCATCATCAGCAGCATCAGCATCATCAGCAGCATGATCATCGTCGTCATCATCATCAGCAGTATCAGCATCAGCAGTATCAGCATCAGCATCAGCATCATCATCCTGAGCATCAGCACGATCATCATCATCAGCATCAGCATCGTCATCAGCAGCAGCATCATCATCGTCATCATGAGCGTCAGCCTCATCATCATCATCATCATTAGCAGTGGCATCATCACCATCATCATTATCATCATCATAATCTTCATCATCATCATCATCATCATCATCATCATCATCATCATGACAATCATCATCATCAACATCATCATGACCATCAAGAACAACAACAACAACATCATCATCATCAGCAGCATGGACAGCATCATCATCATCATCATCATCATCACCATCATCATCATCAACATCATCATCGCCACCACAATCAGCATCATCATCATCGTCACCAGCAGCATCATCATCAGCATCAGCATTAAAATCAGCATTAGCATCAACAACATCATGATCGTCATTACCATTATCATTATAAGCACCATCATCATCATCATCATCATCATCATCATCATCATCACAACCATCATCATCAGCATCAGCATCAGCATCTGCATCTGCAGAATCATCATCAGCATCATGATCAAAATTAGCATCATCATCATCATCACCATCGTCATCAGCATCAGCAGCATCATCAGCATCAACATCATCATCATCATCATCATCATCATCATCATCATCATCATCATCATCATCCTAATCAACGGCATCATCATCATCGTCATCATCGCTATCACCATCATCAGCATCATTAGCATCATCAGCAGCAGCATCATCAGCAACATCATCATCATCAACGTCATCAGCATGATCGTCGTCACTATCACCATCATCAGCATCATCAGCAGCATCATCATTCTCATCCGCATCAGTATCAATATGATCATCATCATCACCAGCATCATCATTTTTATAGGCATCAGCATCACCAGCAGCATCATCATCACCACCATCATCATCATTATCATCATGAGCATCATCAGCACCAGCATCATCATCATCATAGTCATCATAATCATCAGCATCACAATCATCATCCTCAGTATCAGCAGCATCATCAGTATCATCATCACGTTCCTCCCCCCATGCTTCTCATCACCAGAATCATCATCATCATCATCAGCACCACCACCACCACCATCGTCATCATCACCACCGCCATCATATCAGTATCAACAGCATCATCATCACCACAATCAGCATCATCATGATCGCCATTGTCCTCATTCTGATCATCGTCTTCAGCAGCAGCACCATCATCATCCTCGCCATCATCGTCACCAGCATCAGCATCTGCATCAGCGTCGTCGGAAATCACCCGCACCACCATCATCAGTATCACCATCATCATCATCATCATAATCTTCATCACCATTACCATCATCATCATAACCACCTTCGTCACCACAATCATCATCACAACCAGCATGACCAACACCATCATCAATAAACTCGACTAGCGGTACAACGACGATAATGGAAAGAGGGGACGACGATACTCCTTTTAATGGTGGTGTTTCCAGGGGGGGCGGCTCAGGGCCCCCGGCACCCCCAGGAACTCGATGCCCCAGGGCGGTGGGTGGTTTGTAGAAAATCGGCCGAGCACCTGAACCTAAATGGCAACAGACGTCGGACTGCCAAGGAAGATACACTTACGTGTTGGCACACGGGGGCGTATCCTCGATGAACCCTAATACCGGTGCGATGGGGGTAGAAGGGGGAAGGAAGTGACGGTGATGCCCCTTTTACTGGCGGCTGTCCTGGGGGCCTGGCGCAGGGCCCCTGCCACTCCCAGGAACTTGATACCGCCCCATGCGATGAGAGTGGGACACCAAGAGGCAAAGGAAACCCGAAATTGAGGAGGAATTTCCTGGGGCCCCCCCGGAGGCTGCGATCGCTGGAAGCCCATCCCCCTATCGCGGACCCCCCCTCGGCTTAGGTGCCCCCAAATTTGCCCGATCTCCGCAGGAAGGGCCGCCCGCCCCAGGCAGGCAGCCAAGGCGACTGGGGGCCCACTGGGCCGAGGGAGGAGGCCCACCTCATTTCTCTCTTTTTCTCCCCACGCCACGGCACCACCGCCTCCACCCGCGCCGCACCGCGCGCGCAGGAGGCCGGCGATCCAGGCGCGCGCGGGCCCCAGGAGCAGCTGCTCCCAGGCGAAGACCATCGCCGCGAACCCAGGCACCCCGAGCCCGATGCCGTCTCGGCCACGCGGATGATGCCGCGCCCGACCGCCCCCAGGCACCAGGCCGCCACCCACGCCGCCCTCGCCTCCGAGAGGGCCGCGGCGAAGGTGGTGTAGTCGCAGCACAGGCCACTCCGATCCACATCGAGTCAGCCGCGCGTCTTGGCCCCCTGCACCAGGAAGCCTAAGACGCCGAGGGGGATGCCCATGAACAGGGCGGCCACTCCCGCGACGCCGTGAGCCGATCGTTTCCAAGTCGTCGGCGCAGGCGAGCTGCCCCACGGGCCAGGCGCTGCCCACCAACAAGAAATCGCCCGCAGCACGGCGCCGAACAACCTGGCCTACCACTCCGAGGCGATGGAAAACAACCTGGCCTACCACTCCGAGGCGATGGAAATGCCAAAGGTGCCGACGGTGTCGCAGTTGATCTCGCCCTCAAACTCGCAGGCCAGCACGCCCCGCACGTCCACGCGGATCCTGATGAGCCGATGCGCGCCCTTGACGTCGGTGACGAGCGAGAAGGTGACTTCGTGCCGGCCCCGGTAATAGCTCAAGAGGTAGTTCTCGTCCGCGGGCATCGGCATCGTCTGGCGGCCCCTGCATGGGATCCTATTGTTCACCGCGACCTCGCGCGCGCCATCGCGCACGAGTCGTTTCTTGCCGCTCGCGCCTTCCAAAACCGCCAACGCTGCTATAGCGCAGTTGCTGTGGAGACGGCGGCGCAAATCTGCTTGGATACGTTGGCTATCCAGCCCGACTTGACACCGTCCGCGAAGCGTCACCGCAGCCAATCGCCGCGGCCCCCCACGCGGTTGTAGTCAGCGGATTCTGGAGCAGCCCAGCTGGCCCACTCCTGGTCGAGGCGCAACTTCGCAGGCTCCTCGGAGGGGCCTCCTGCTGGGGCATCTCGCGCAGGATGCCCACTGCAATCCTTGTTCCCAGCCCCCCCATGAAGTCCGCTTCCGGGACCCCTGCTTCGCACGGGGGCGCGGCCAACAGGCGGAGGCGGGCGGATAGGCTGCCCCGCTGCGACGTGACCCGAGCGGTCGCCGCGGACTGCTCGGCCTTCTGCTCAACGCCGGCCTTCCAGGACCCCTCTGGCTGCCTCGTAGACCCCCTTCTTCACGAGGTTGGATGGCTCGCTCGGGTCGGCCCCGGCCGGGTGCGCCTGCTCCGCCAACTCGCGTGGGGCCCGCCCCGCGGCTGCCCAGCCGCCCCTGGCCCGCACGATCTCCTCGAAGAGCTCGGCGCCCAAGGCGGGCCACCGGGAACTCCCGAAGGCCCGGGCCCCAGCGGCCAGGCGTCGGGAGGACCGCGCCATCCGGGAGCCTCTCGGGCCATCGACGAAGTTGCAGCTACGCGGCGGCCCCGTGCCTCCGAAGTGGCGGAGAGGCCCGAGGGGCGCGCGCCCCTTTCTGCTCGCTATGCCGCTGCGACGGCCGCGCAGCAGTCGGGAGCGCAAGTCGCCGCGGCGCCCGGGGGCGCTGCCGTCGAGTTCCAAGGGCGCCTCGATCAGGTCAGGCCGCGTCGGCGGCCAGTCCGCGAAGGCCGCGATGGCGCCCTTCGCGTCGTAGCGAATGACGGAGAAGGGGTCGCCCCAATGGCTCGGCGGGAACTCGGCATTGCCCCCGCCGACGCAGGCATCGCCTCCGCTGAGCGAGCCGCTCTCGACGGGGAAGCCACTTCTCGGCGCCGCCACGCCCCCGGCCTTCACCGCGCGGACGCCCCTCCTCGGCGGAGCGGCAGCCGCGTTTTTCGGGAATTCCAGCTGCACACTGGATCCGAAAATCCTGGAAGATCGAGGTATCATGTACTGGATTCTTTCCGCCATCGTGGGGACTTATGGGGATACCCAAAAGCTTCCAGCGACCTCCTGGGACCTCAAGTGACCTCGAAAAACCTTCACGTACCTTCTGCTGCTCCTCCTCCTCCTCCTCCTCCTCATCATCCTCCTCCTCCTCATCATCATCATCATCAGCATCATCATCGTCATCATCATCATCATCATCATCATCAGCAGCATCATCATCGTCATCGTCATCATCATCGTCACCATCATCATCATCATCATCATCATCATCATCATCATCATCATCATCATCATCATCATCATCATCATCATCATCATCATCATCATCACATCACATCATCCGCATCAGCATCAGCATCAGCATCAGCATCACCATCATCATCATCATCATCATCATCATCATCATCAGCAGCATCATTGGGGTCCCGACCTATTTCAAAACCATACTGGTTTGATAGGGAGGGGAAAGGGTGTAGAGAGGACGCAAACAAGGAGAGGAAGGAAGAGTGGAAGGGAGGGAGGGAGGAAAGAGGGGAAACAGAGGGGGGGGAAAGGGAGGGTGGATGGGAGAAGGTGGCGGTGCGGGGAGGAGATGGAGAATAAACAAGGGGGGAAACGGGGAGAGAAGAAGAGAGGTGACAAAGAGGAGAGAAGGAGGGAGAAAGGCGCCAAACGTCGCCTGCCCCATCTTCGTCTCCAGAGCGGCAATCTTGGCATTTGCATCCCTCAGCTGGGCGCGAAGTTCCGCCAGCTCCTCCAAGCAGGGGTGGAAATTAAGGAAGAACGTTGCCGATTACACAGGAAACGAAGAGGAAAGAAAAGAAGGAGAGGAGGGAAGGCGAGTACACGGTGAGAACTGCGAGATGAAAGAGGATGACGACAAGACGAAGCAGAGAGAGGGAAGGGGAGGTAAAGGAGAGGGGAGCGTCCCATCATGAGGAATATGCAGGGGTCTGGCCTTTGTGGGAAGATGGTCATAATCCAAGGCATCTGCCGACATCACAGCGCCAGCGTGCGAACACTTAGAGGTGGGTGGAGCGCGCCAAGCAACACGCAGAGGCCACAAGATCTGAGAGTCCTGCCCCCTCCTCCCCCCCCACACCCCTGCGCAACTTTCCTGATCCTTCTTCTCCTCCTTCTCCTCCTCCTCCTCCGCCCTCCTCGTCCTCCTCCTCCTCCTCCTTCTCCTCCTCATCATCATCATCAGCAGCAGCATCAACATAATCATCAGCAGCATCATCATCAGCAGCATCATCACCACCACCACCACCATCCTCATCATCATCATCATCATCATCATCATCATCATCAGCATCATCATCATCATCATCATCATCATCATCATCATCATCATCATCATCATCATCCTCATCCTCATCTTCATCATCATCATCATCATCATCATCATCATCATCATCATCATCATCATCATCGTCACCCTCATCATCACCATCATCATGAAAATCAGCATCACCATCAGCATCAGCATCATCATCATCATCCGCATCATCATCAGTACCATCATCATCATCATCATCATCATCACCATCATCATTATCATCATCATCAGCATCATCAGCATCGTCGCCATTGTCATCATCATCGTCAACATCAGCATCAAAATCATCAGCATCAGCATCGACATCATCAGTATCAGCAGCAGCATAATCGTCATCATCGGCATCATCAGCATCGTCATCATCATGGCCATCCGCATACTCATCATCATCCCCATCCTCATATTACTCTTCAGCATCAGCATCCTCATCCTCATCATCATCATCATCAGCATCATCATCACAGCATCATCATCATCATCATCATCATCATCATCATCATCATCATCATCATCATTAGCACCATCATCACCATCATCATCAGCATCATCGTCATCATCATCATTATCCACATCCTCCTGAAGACAGGTTTCTCTCATACACAGGTCATCACAGCTCGCAAGCAGACGTGCCTCCACGAGCTTCCAAGCGAAAGAGCGGAAGGAGAGGGGGAGAAATTGGATCAGAGGGACTGGGCAATCGGGTTGCCAAAAAATCTGACCATGCAAGTGGCAACGGGAAGCAACAGTGTGTTGAAGACCCTACTGGTCTTGAGAGGCCAATCGAAAGCCACGGCACAACAGAAGGAAGGAAGGAGGTTGGGAAAGGGCGGGCGAAAGAGAGGGAGAGGGGAAAGGGAGGAAATCCACGGATGGTCGTTCGATCGCAACCCAAAGGCTCCACGAGCTGGCGTCACAAAAACAGAACAAGGATCGATGGGCCGCATGCTCCACGCGACAGCGTTGTCAGGGCGGATACCCCAATGGTGGGTGCGGCGCTTTCGCATGCAGCCGCCAGGCAGAGGGCACGGAGCACGAAGCGCAGACGAGGAGGCGGAGAGGAGACTGAGGAGAGGAGAGAAGGGCAACAGGCAAGGGCACGAGCGTCCAGCCCTGCGCGAGCAGCTATTCCGCCATCCGCGGGGGGGGAGCGAGGACGAGACAGGCAGGGAAGGCAGAAGGCCGGCCGACCACAGCGCCCCAGCGGGGCAAACCAGCACACCGCCTCCAGGAGGCGAGGGGCGAGAGAACGCGAGACGAGAGGGGGGAGGAGTACGCACTGCACCTTCACAGGCAGCCCCGGAAGGCTGCGAGGGACCGCGACCTCGGGAGGCGGACACGATGGACGTGAAGCCGATATCCCCGAGAGCTGCTCTTCCCCCCGAGAGCGGCCCGATACCATCCCATCAAAATCCCGACCAGGATCAGCAAACGAGAGACTCCTTGGGCGCTCCGACACGTGAACAGCACGCGTGACGCCCCGTGAGCATGCCAAGAGCAGCCCACGCGCAAGAGAACTGCGGCAGCGTAAGACGGCAGCACGCGAAGCCCCAGTCCCGAGAGTGGCCTTGCCACCACCCCCCAGAGGCAAGAGACGCCCGATGTCATTGTGGATTCCAGCACGGGCCGCCCAGCGCCCCTGCCAGACAGGGAGGTATCTTTTCCTCGGAGAAGCCCCACGATGATGAAAGTTGCCAGCTTCCCAACTGATGGGAAGGGGACTCCACCATGCACGTACAGGCTGGAACGAAGAACGGAGAGGACGGGCGAAAGCGCGGGCCAAGGACCCCGGCCGACGCTCCACAACACGACGGGGGGCACGACTCGACGCGATCCGGGCATCAGTTCCGACAGGACTTGCCCCAACAGGCTTGATAAGACGCAGGCAGAGGGATGTCGTCGCGGGATGCGAAATTCCCCCCCCCACCCACCGAGTCCCCTCCTCTTCCTCCTCTTTATCTCCTCCTCCTCCTCCTCCTCTTCTTCTTATTATTTTTTTATTATTATTGTTATTATTAGTGTTATTGTTCTTATTATTCTTATTATTATTACTATTAATAGTATTATTATGATTACTATTGTTACTATTATTATTATTAATATTGGTATTCTTAGTATTCTTCTTGTTATTATTCTTATTATTATTATTCTTATTATTATTCTTCTTATGAATCTTATTATTATGCTAATTCTTATTATTATTATCATTATTATTATTCCTCCTCCTCCTCCGGTGCGCATCACGTGACGGATCCAAGTCGCCAAAGCTGGGCCTGTCCACCTTTATGTTTCCCGAGTCCACGGAGTAAGGACTCGGATGCCAGCATCACGACGCTAAGCAGCAAGACGCTGAGCAGCCGCACGCTGAGCAGCACAGCGGGCACCAGCATCACGTCGGGCACCAGCAGCACGACGCTGAGCGGCCCTGCCACAAATTCAAACAATTCGGCGGAAACACCACAAAAAATGCAGCAACTGCAATCCCAACGATCCAAACAGCACGACGCTGACCAGCACGACGCTCCAGGAATACGACGCTGAGCAGCACGACAGGCACCAGCAGCATGACGCCGAGCACCGCGACCAATTCCAGCAATACGTCGCAGTTCATCCTGGGGCGGAAATGTGGGCAGTTCTCACGGACTCGGTGCGTCACTTATGTCACGGATCTGGTTGGACCTGTCCCTGCGCGCCACATCAGGGACCAGCACCAAGACGAGACGCACCAGCGGGGACCGGAGTCCCATGAGCAAGACGTCCTCCTGAAGGTAGGGAGCGGAGCACAGGGAGGCATAGAGGGGGAGAGAGGACGTTGACATGGAGGGGGAGGAGAGATAGGGGTAAGAACAAGGATAGGAAGAGGGAACAGAAGGAAAGATAGGGATAAGGAGAGGGGAAGGAACCCAGAAAGGGAAACGGAGAGGCAAAGCAGAGGGGAAGATGGCAAGGAGGAAGAGGAAAAGTGGAGGTAGAGGAAGAGAGAAAGAGAGAGAGAGAGAGATATAGATACACACATACACAAAATTGTTTTAGAGAGAGAGAGAAGAAAACAAAGGAAAAGAAGAGAGAGAACCCCCCTCTCCCCCCCCCCAAAAAAAAGCGAAGAGCAAGGCGGGCATCAATAGGGACAAAAATCTACATACAAAGAGTGGAGTCAACGCTCGCACACTCCAGCAGATCCAGAAAAGACCCTGTGCGCCTGGGATCCAGGAGCCGTAGTGTTTCCCCCCTCGTTCCTCCCGCTCCTCCTCCTCCTTACCATGCTGCTCCCTATCCTCCTCCTCCTCCTCCTCCTCCTCCTCCTCCTCCTCCTCCTCCTCCTCCTCCTCCTCCCCCTCCTCCTCCTCCTCCTCCGCCTCCTCCTCCTCCGCCTCCTCCGCCTTCTCCGCCTCCTCCG
>CAUYUJ010016781.1:87500-158143 GCA_963575745.1 Prorocentrum cordatum | reverse complement strand
TTCTCTACCCATTACAGTTCCTTATAAATAATTCCTCCCTGTCGCACGCCGAGGCCGGTCGAAAGGGCGGGCCAGGCATTTCGCCTGAGACTACATGCCCACATACGACAGTGAATTGTCAACTGACACCGTTTCACAAATGGGGTCTCTGCCTGAGCGCCGCGCGCATTCGCCTTAATAACTTGCAAGAGCTTCACGGGTTGAGGTCAGGTGGTCTTCAAAGTGTTGGTCTCGCCTTAACGCCGCGCGCATGTGTTTCAATAATTTGCAAGAGCTTCACGGGTTGAGGGCGGGTGGTTTTCAAAATGTAATTCTCGCCTTAGCGCCGCGCACATTCGTTCAACCAATGTGAAAAAGTTTCACATGAGGGCGGTTCCTTTTACAACGGTGGCTCTCGCCTTAGCGCCGCGTACTCTCGTCTTACACACGTGCAAGAATTCCACTGGTTCTCATGGCTGCCGTGCCAGACACCGTGTTTTGGAACGTTTCAGAACTGCCAGGGCGCAACATTTGCGCTGATGTGCGGTGGTGACGTCCCAGGAATGGCGTTCTGGTGCGATTCCGGACCGTCAAGACTCAACAGTCAAGTTCATTCGCGAGGGCACTTCCCTCAGTGGATATGAACCCTTGTGGGTGCCTATGAAGAGGGAGCTTGGGGGGAGGGCTTACCCCAACATCGTTGATGCGTCTTGGGTTTGCACTGGTCCTCGTCCCCGTGTCCTCGTCCTCCTCCTCCTCCTCCTCCTCCTCCTCCGCCTCCTCCTCCTCCTCCTCCTCCTCCACCCCGTCCTTCTTTCACTCTGCCGAAGCCCTACGAGCAGCGCAGGGCCGACGGATTGGCCCGACTGCTCGACGAGCGGAGCTGCTCCGTACGCGGGCCGAGGCGACAGGGGAGGGAAGGAAGGAAAGAGGGACTACGCGGACGGGGCCAAGTCTGCCCAAAACTCGCGACACGTCAGCGCGGCGCCGCATCATCTGCTTCCTCCTCCTCCTCCTCCTCCTCCTCCTCCTCCTCCTCCTAACCGTTATCCTAACCGTTCTCCTCTTCCGCCTCCTCATCGTCCTCATTATCATCATCATCATCATCATCATCATCATCATCATCATCATCATCATCATCATCATCATCATCATCATCATCATCATCATCAGCAGCATCGCAGCAATCATCATCATCATCATCATCATCATCACCACCACCACCACCATCAGCATCAGCATCATCATCAGCAGTATCATCATCACCATCATCACCAGCACCATCACCATCATCATCAGCATCATAATCGTCAGCATCACCAGCGTCATCATCATCATCATCATCATCATCATCATCATCATCACCATCATCATCATCATCATCATCATCATCATCATCATCATCATCATCATCATCATCATCATCATCATCATCAGCGCCGTCGTCATCCCTCCAAAATGTGCTCCTTCGAGTTACCCAGGATATGCGAGAGGTGAGCACTCCGCCCTCCTCATCCTTCCACCCCTCTTCGTCCTCCTCCTCCTCGTCCGACCGTCCGTCCGTCCGTCCGTCAATCCGTCGCCCCTTCCCTCCACTTGATCCCAAAGCTGGACCTGTTGCCCGTCCGTCCGTCCGTCCAACCGCCAATCCACCCACCATACATTTTTGTTCCGATCGCCCGCACGCTGACCTATCCATCCGCTCCGCCCCAGCCTCGTCAGGCCCGCACCGAAAAGCTCTGCGAGGCAAGTCTTTTGGTGCCAGCAGGGCTGCACTGCGTCTGAGGTGCGACTACCGCCCTGCCATGCCGTGCAGTGGTCCTCGAAGGCACGGAGGTGTGCACCGCCATGCCGCTTTCACGCGCACGTGGTGGGCGTCAGCAGATGTAGATGCGAAGTGCGAACGAACTTAGTCGGAACGCGCAGGGAAGGATACGTCCACCACTGCAGTGCAGGACGATGGTGGAAAGGCAAAGTGATGTACTGAAGAACGAGCGTGCAGCGGCCAACAAGGCGAGGAACAGAAAGCCAGACTCGAATGACTTGAAACGCCAGCAGTCTTGTGCTAATTGGTGCCACTGAACCCTCATTGCGATGTTAGACTGTGAAGACAAGAACTGCAAGGCTGCCAGACCAGTCGTTTGGGGAGGGTAGCGCTGAGAAATTGATGGGTAGGGTGTTAACTTACGAACCAGCGAAACAAGATGAAATAGCAAGACAAATGGAATGTTAGACCAATCAAGCAGGGCAGCACCACAAAGCGCGACCCAGACATAAATTAAGTGTAGCAGAAAGCAGACGGTGTGACAGCATATATTTGTGGTAACGCGCGAGCAGCACGCGTAGAAACAACGCCCATGCGGGGCCGAAACCAACCAATTCGCTATGCCGTAAATCCTTGGTGGGAAGCCACGCCACCATGGGAGGCCAGTGTCAGTGATGCGTCCAGGCTGGCCAAAACAGGCTGCAATAGAGGGCCCCGACAAAAATAGATTGGTAGGGTATCGCCCAGGCAGCACAAGAAAAAACGCGAGGTACACGGTGTGCACCGACGTACGTCTAGGGCGTCACCAAATCGACCAAGGGCGCCTCGGACAAGACGCGGAAGGCGCCGCGAGGCTCGCGGATGCCGGAGCAAAACTCACGCGGCATCCCAGACATACAGGCGGGAAGCGGCAGCTGGGGGGGGGGGGGGGGCTGGGCACCAAAGGTGAGACCAACCCAGGAGACCTCCGCCAAGGTGGCCCCTCACTGGCACGCACAGCCCAGGGGGGCGGCCGTGCTACACCGGGAAGGGGGCAGACGCACGAAAAGCCAGAGAGAGAGAGAGATAGAGAGAACCCCCCCCCAAAAAAAGGGAGAGGGAGGAGGAGGAAGAAAAGGAGGAGGAGGAGGAAAAGGAAAAGGAGGAGGAGGAGGAAAAGGAAAAGGAGGAGGAGGAGAAGGAACAGGGGAGCGAAAGAGGCGTACCACGCCGGCAGCGACCGCAAGGCGTGCACGCGGAAGAGGCTCCACTCCCCGCGGCGGGAGCAGCCCGGAAGGAAGGCGAGAGGGGGAGGAGGGGAGCGCAAGCGAGGGCAGAGGCAGGAGAAGAGCCCGGATAGACGACGGCGGGGGGCCCCGCGACACGGCCGAGCTCGCGACCGACGACGGCGACGACCGAGCGAACCCCGCGACCCAAGATGAGGAGGAGAGACTGACCGACGAAGCACCTCTTGAGCAGGGACCGACCGTCCCGGCATTCCTATACTAGTCCTACCACGGAATGCTCTTAGAACCCAAAGATGTTCTAAGAACCAAGACAATGTTAGTATAACATAAACCCGATATGATAAAACAAGACAGACTCCGCCAGAAATGTTCTAAGAACATTTCGTGGAAACCGCAAAAGGTTCCTAGAACATTGTTTGGTAGGGCTGTAGGCGAGCCGGGACGCTTCGCCACTGCTTGAACCTCGGAGAGGAAAGCCGCTGGAGAGTGGCGGGAACGCCACGCCGCCTCCGACAGAGACGAAACGCCGCGGGCCAAAGGCCCGGAGAGGCAGACGAAGGAGAGCGAAACACAGGTGAAACACGGCAAGACGAAGATGCGACGACCGGCGCGTGCCCAGACACACACACACACACACATCAAAACATCCGTCCGTCACCCTCGCTCATGCCTTTCCGAGGCCCACACACACTCTATTCACCCCTCCTTCTTTCCCTATCTCCCAGTCCTGCATCCCTCCCTCCTTCCCTGCCCATCTCGCCGGCCCATCTCTGCGTCTCTCACTTTCGGTTTTTCATCCACTCTCCCTCCGTCCCGCCCACGCTGTGACTCTGGCACGCACCCGCGCCCCAAACAGAGACACACTGCGCGGTTGAGGCCTGAAGAGCCGAAGTACATGTCCGCAGCAGCAGGTCCTCCATGTCGCCGCTCACACCCAGAACCTCAGAAGGACAACTGTCCAGAATGCACTCTCCGTCCAAGGCAGCCTTTTCATCCTCCTCCGCCAACTTCTACTTTTTCTCATCCTCATCCTGCCCCTCCTCCGCCGCCTCCGCTGCCAAGCTTGCTGGATGGTCTACCGGCGGCGGCGTGACGATCTACCTCGCCTCCCAGGCCAACGAGAGGTACGACCCCATTTACGAGACGTCGGTGCCGCTGGTGGTGCGCTACGCTTCGTGGATCTGGGACAACCGCGTGTCCCCCGCGAGGCTGCAGCGCGCGTGGCAGGAGCTTGCCACCGAAATGCGAGCCCGACCTACCTGGACACTGGCCAGAGGACCGATCGCGGCCACGTGGCTGACGCTGCTACGCCTGGGCTGGGACATGGTGTCATCTACGATTGTTCGCTCGGACCTCGGCGTGCACTACAACCTCCTGCAGGTATGCCCCGCTGACCTTCGCCACCATCTTCTTCTAGGCATCCAGAGATGGCAGGGGCAGCGGATCGCTCATCACGTTCATGCTCCGCTTGCTGACGGGCGACTCTGGATGCGTGGCCCACGCCTTGGACTACGACGGCTGCCCCCGCGCCAGCTCGGCGCCATACAACTGCTGTGGGCTGGCCGACTCATCACGCCCGAAAGGCGAAAGGCGATCGAGGGACATGGGGACCCGAGGTGCCAAGCCTGCGGCGCCCCCAATGGCACCTACGGGCACATGTGGTGTAAGTGTCCATGCCTCCTGTCCACGCCTGAGGAGCTCCCTGGCCTCGTCGAGATCTCTGACTCACAGATGGACGTTCGACGATACCTTGCCGACATCGGCGAAGCCGATGGTCATGAGTCAGCCGAGTGCGCCTACGGCATCGCTGCCGTCCCGCACGCTTTCGCCGTTGCGCCTGCTGCCGACTCGTTCCCTGCCCTGCTATGGGGAGATGCGGCTCCCGACCGCTGGGGGCCAGAAGCCTGTACAGACGGCTCGGGCCTGGCCAGCACCGTGCCAAAGTTACCAGATGTGGGTACGGCGCGGTGCAGCTGAATGACGAGCTCCTTCCTGTGCGCGCCCTCTACGGCGCCCTCCCCGGCATTCAAACTGTGGGGAGGGCCGAGAGGTATTGCGTTTTCAAGCTGTTGGAGCACACCCCTCGCCGCATCGAACACGTCGTCGCCGACTTGTCGTCGTTAGTGTCGGAGGGGTCGTCGTGGGATCGGTCGCTGGAGTCGGCGAGGGGTAAGCATGCTCGAATCTGGCGTAATATGTTTAAGGTGCGGGGACCCGAGGGCCCCAGTTTCTCTTGGGTCCCCGCGCACAAGACCCTCCAGGAGGCCCTGGATCTTGGGATCCTTCTAAGGTGGTGTGTCGGCAATAGGTGGGCCGACTGGTTTGCGAAACTCGGGGCCCACCAGCACGCTGTATCCCAGGGATTCTGCGAGATCCTGGCCGCGGAGCTCAAACGGGCTCAGGAGCTGCTTGAATATGTGTCCTGGGCTGTAGTTAGGGCCTTGGAGTTGAACGCATGGCACGAGCAAAGCGCCTGCGTTAAGCCGGCGGTCTTGGCCCGCTCGAATGCCTTGGGGGTAGTGCGTCACGACCTGAGTTGGGTCGAGCCGCGCAACGAGTACCGCTGTAAGGTCTGTGCATGCGTTGCCCGCACTGAAGGGCACCTCTCGCACCTGCTGAATAGTAAGTGTGAGCCGTCTCCGACAGACAGGTGGAACGCGAGGCAGTTCTTCCTGCAGTCGGGCTTGGTCCTCCACGATTTTCGGGGCCCGTTCCTGGGTGGTGAGGTTTCCTCGGCCCTCGCGACCGCTGACGGGGTCCTGGGGCCGCCGGCTCCCAGGGTTGTGGAGGACCAAGAAGCTCTGTTCGAGGTTTTCCGTGAGCTCGATCACAAGCCTTTCGCGCATGGGCGTGTTGCGATCTGCACGAAGTGTGGGGCATCCTGTACGGGGGATTTTGGCTTGGCTGGTCGGAGCGGCCTCAACTCGGCCTGCCTTGGGACCCCCAGGGAGCCTCGGGCCGTGGCCGCGGTTTTGCGAAAAGTCGGCAAGGTCCAAAAAGGCCTCCACCCCAAAACAGGAGCCCCGATAACAGAATGGTGATCGCGTTGCGCAGTACTCCGAGGCCGTTGCCCCTGCCGCAGGGCAGGCCGCACGCGCTATCCGGGGGGGAAAGAGGAAATTCGTTACTTTTCCTCCTCCCCGCGGGGGGGGGGGGGGGGGAAATTCGTTACTTTTCCTCCTCCCCGCGACGCTGGAGATAGATGCATTGTGCATTGAACTGTTTATCTTCGAGCTGAGCTCAACCTTTTCTGATATCAGCTAGTTCCAGTTTTTTCTGGTGCTTGACTGCTAGGCCCCGTGCCTGCGGTTCCTCCTCCTCCTCCTCCTTCTCCTCCTCCTCCTCCTCCTCCTCCTCCTCCTCCTCCTCCTACTGCTACTCCTCCTCCTCCTCCTCCTCCTCCTCTTCCTCGTCCTTCTTTTCAAACTCTTCCTCCCTCCTCCTCGTCCTCCTCCTCCTCCTCTCCTCCTCTTCCTCCTCCTCCTCCTCCTCCTCCTCCTCCTCCTCCTCCCCCTCCTCCTCCTCCTCCTCCTCCTCCTCCTCCTCCTCCTCGTCCTCCTCCTCCTCCTCCTCCTCCTCCTCCTCCTCCTCCTCCTCCTACTGCTACTCCTCCTCCTCCTCCTCCTCCTCTTCCTCTTCCTTCTTTTCAAACTCTTCCTCCCTCCTCCTCGTCCTCCTCCTCCTCCCCTCCTCTTCCTCCTCCTCCCCTCCTCCTCCTCCTCCTCCTCCTCCTCCTCCTCCCCGTCCTCCTCCTCCTCCTCCTCCTCCTCCTCCTCGTCCTCCTCCTCCTCCTCCTCCTCCTCCTCCTCCTCCTCCTCCTCCTCCTCCTCCTCCTCCTCCTCCTCCTCCTCCCCCATCCTCATCATCATCATCATCATCATCATCATCATCATCATCATCATCATCATTATCACATTGATCATCCACAACAACCTCAATATCAACATCAACACCAACATCAACATCATCAACATCATCAACAACAACTACAACAACTACAACAACAACAACAACAACAACAACAACAACAACACGGTCATCGTTACCATTTTCATCATCGCCACCCGCACCATCATAACCAGTAGCAGCAACACCATGACTCCTTCCCTACCTCCACCACATCATCCGCAGTTCCTCGTGCTCGTTCGATTGAATCCCCCGACTCGTCGTATTCCTCCTCAACATCATCACCGTAAACAAAGCAATGATACATATACTTAGTAGCAATGGTTGTTTTTATATGCGTACGAATGTTCATATAATGAGACAAATAAGGAGAATGACAACGATTACGATAGCAGTAGCACGACTGACCATAAAAAAGAATGATCCTGATAATGATACAAATACGGTGGGAGCGCTGGAACAGGGGAACCAGTGGATAAGGAATCCAGGGTCTGGATGCCAGTGAACAGCCAATCGTGGATTGGGCACGGAAATTGCAGACGCCCTCATCATATAAAAAACCTCCAGGGTCTGAAGCCTCCTGGGCACATTCCTGAGCCAACGCCCACACCGTACTAGAGTATTACGAATTAAATACAAAATGAAGTTCTATATATATATGTATATATATAAATACGAATGCGAGCATTAACAAACATGGTGATATGAACAACACTGCAAACTAATAAACAGCAGCAACATGATCGTCATCAACAAAATCACCATCATCGCCATCATCAGCATCGCTACCATCATCATCACCCCCAGCAACATCGCCAGCATCAGCATCATCATCATGCTCCCCGACGCTCGTTTTCCAAAGCACCCCATGTGTGACGTAGCAGGGAAAAGGCTCGCCAACGGCAAGCGGCGACGAGGCGCAGCGGCGCTGGTTCGGCCGCGCGGCCTCGAAGAGCCCCAAAGACAAAGAGCTCTCGACATGTCCAGAAGCAGTTCGCAAGGGCGGGGGCAAGGGCGTGAAAGCTTCAGGTCATTTCCGTCGACTATCATAACCTGTGTGCTCACATGATCTCAGACGTTCGTTTTCCGCAGCACCCGGCGAGCGAAGTTTGCGAGGAAAGGCCGGCCAAAGGTCGGCCAGGGGCGCCGGGGCGCAGCGGCGCCGATTCTGCCGCGCGGCCTCACAGATCCCCAAGGACAGAGAGCTCTAGACCTGCTCCAACCACGCCGTCATTGCCACGCGTCTAAAGCGCGCCTTGCCCCCTGGGCGCGTCGGCGGCACAGTCGCCCAACGCCCCGCCCACCTGGAGTGAGTTAAGCAAGCCAGCCGCGCCTATTTGGAGATCGTGACGCATGGATTTGGCATTCCCCCACCTCCCATGGCACCGTCGCAGTCTCAGGTTCTGAAACGAGCGGAGGCAATGGATGACCTGGCCCCCTCGCAGGAACCCAAGGGTGCAGGGCGAGTTGCCAACGCCGACGAGGCCCCCGAGGCAGCTGAACCTCCAGCCCAGCCCGCGCAGCTGTCCTGGGCTCGACGCTGCCGTCGGCGAGAGGGGCCCAAAGACGCGCCCCAGTCAGTTCAGCAGCGCAGGATCGTCGATCGGGGCGATCTGGAACTTTGGCCCGCGGCCCGATGTCTTGGCGGAGAGAAGCACAAGCACGCCTACATTGACGTCGCCTCCCGGGCCTCCAGACAAGACGAGGCGCTGCCTGCGGGCATTCGCGACCTCGTTTGGCCGCAGCAGAGAATTGAAAACGGGCAGCTGGCACGCTGATGCCCCGCCCCATCCTCGCGCGCGGGCAGCGATGGCCAGGGCCAGGATCACCTCGACAGGCACTGGCTCGAAGTTGCGCCAGCGAGCCGCCACGGCCCAGGCCGGGCGCAATTGCCCGCGGGTCTGGGGCCAGCGAAACCGGACGCCAACAAAGGCCTCAACTCCCCGAGAATATGGCGCCTTCGCGTCGCAAAGGCACCGCGCAAAAGGCAACGAGGGTGGCGTCGAGCAGCTCGATGTCACGCGCGACGCGGTCGGGCCGCGGCAGCCCTCGACTCTGGAGTCACAGGCTCCACTTGTCGAACATGATGATATACGGACGGGCAGCGATTGGCTCGACGGCCACTCGGAGGCCCCGCCCGGCCCGCGAAACCGCGCGCCGCGAGAATCCACTAGGGCGCACGGGCGGGCCTCCTCGTGGAAATCCAAGCGAACTGCAGGAGATCCCAAAGGGAATCGGCGGCGCGGCGAGCGGCAGCAGGGGTCGAGCTGCTCGGACACCGCATCGCACAACTGGCTGGAGCACTCTGCCGCCACCTCCGTCAGACGCCGCCAGACGCCGCCCCCGCACCTGATGCCGCCCTCCAGGGCGAAGCGCCGGCGGCCGAGGTCGCAAAGCCTTGCCAGCAGGGGCCAGAACGCCCACTGCCCCTTCCAGGCGGTGGTTTCGCGCCAACGCCCGCCACGCGCGCACCGGTCCATGACGCACTCGTAGAGCGGCCCCGAGCTGAGGGCCTTGTGAAGCTCCGGCAACGCCCACTGAAGAAATTGCCGAAGCCGACCCCACGCCGACATGACACCCACGCCGTCGGGGGCCCCCACGAGATCCAGCCCAGCTTCCACGCACTTGTCGCACACGATCTCCTCGGAGCGTTGCCGCGGCCCCTACGGCAGCTGGCGAATCAGAGAGGGCGGCGAGCACGGGCGCGCGAATCGCAATAAGGTTCCCCATCGGGGGCCCAGGGCGGCCGCCATCGGCCCGATCCTCGCGACGAGCTCGATCTCCTGGGCGAAGGCGCCAGGATCGGCGAGGACCGAGGGTGGCGCGACGCACGTCGCGGCTGATGGCGACGCAGCCGCGACGCTCCAGGGCCGCGCTGAGGGGGGCCTTCGGCCCGCTGAAGGCGTCGCAGAAGACGGGCGGTCGGCGGCCAAAGACCGAGCGGCGCGCGCCCACGGCCCAGCTCCAGAGCTTCTCGACGGCAGCAATCGTTTCCACCACCTCGGGGGAGCGCGGCCCGGCCGCACGCGCCTCGGCACCTCCCGTTGGGACATCTGCAGGATCGCGGGCACTTCGCACTCGAAAGGAAAGGAGGGGGCACCCTGCGGGCAGGAAAAACGGTAGAGTCATGGCGAAGATCTCATTAAGGACCCTGCTGGGCGGTTGTCCTCAGGCGGCAACGTCACGCACCTGTGCCTATAAACACCGGGATACGCCTACGGCGCGCGATTGGGCCCTCGACCGCGCGCTTGACCAGCCATCCAAGGGCGACGGCCGCCGGCGCATGAATATGAGGTCGGCATGAATGGGGCAGGGAATCATCCAGGACCCCACCCCCCTGGACCTCGAGAGGCCCGTCGGGATCTGGGGGCCCAAGAGGTCGGAGCATCGCCGCACCTGTCCGTCGAGGAGCCCGCACCCACAGCCAGACAGCCCCCTTCCACGTTGGGAAAGACCCGCCCCGCCACCGCGGAGCCGAGCGAGCCCCTGACCAATGGGAACAGGCGGACCAGCCCCATCAGCTCATCGACCACTGGATCCGGCAGCCGTCGCCACGCCGCGTAGCACGCGCCAGGCACGCGACGCCACGCGCGGGGCTTGTCCACGACGCGCGTGGCGGCCTGGCGGAACATCAGATGGTGAACCCAGCAACCGACCTGCTCCCCTACGAGAGCGACCGACGCGGCCCCGACGAGGCTGACGCGCGAAGCGATCTCTCCAAGCTGCTCGACGTTCACCACCTCCCCGTCTACATCGAGACGCGCTGCAGAGATCCCCCCCCGAGACGACCTCGTTGGGCTGATCCAGGGTTGCATCATCCTCCTTTCTCTGGGTGCCCACGCGATCGCACGCTCGGCGCCCTTGCCAGACCCGCCGAAGGCCCGGCCGTCGCATCGGGCCCGAGGCACCAGGGTCATCACAGAGGCCAATGACGACACGGTCGCCCGAGTAGACGCCTTCCACAACTCGATCTGGGGGGGGGGGGGGCGACCGTGGACGAGCCGCCCCCCGTTAAGGAGGCACCCTGCGGATCGCAGGCAATGCCGACGCACGATCTGGGCCGCCGCCAGGGCCACCTGGCCACCCGCGGCCAGAGCCGCCAGCGCCAGCGCAACCCCGCAACGACCACGCCAGCGAAGGTAGTCCACATCGCAGCAGACCCCCTGCTCCAGCGGCAGGCCGGAGAAGTCCTCGGCATCGCCGGCGGAGATCGACAAGCGCCCGCCGCTCGGGAGGAACAGCCCTGAACTGCGAGGCGCGGGGCGGGGCGGCGAGACGCTCGAAGCAGGCGCGCCAACGGCTGGGGAGCTCTGCGGCAGGGGCACACTCGCGAAGGACCCCTCTCAAAGACTTCCCAGGCGCGTTGCGGCGACGCCTGTCAATGATCACCCTCGACCCGCGGTCGCCCTGCTTCTCCGCGCCGAAAAGCCCGGCGCGGACAGGGATGCCCGCGCGCATTCGGATGCTCTCCTGACACGAGAGCCGCCAAAGCCAAGCGCCCCACACACGCGCTGCAACCGCGGCCCAGTCGCCCACACGCATGCACATGGGAGGCAGCTGACTGGGAAGGCGACTTGGCTCGAGATCGAAGACGCGGGTCGCGCGGAAGCTGAAGCTGCGCGCAGGCGGCGCGACTGGCTCCCGGAGCAAGATCGCCGCGCCGCTGGACGGAGCGTTGAGGCTGTCTGCGGCGAGGGAGAGAGGCCAGACAGAAAGTGCACTGCCTCCCAAGTACAAACGGCCCATGAGCCCTGCCACGGCCCAATGGAAGTAAGCGACGCCGACAGTCAGGAGGGGCATTGACTCTACGACGCGGCAACAACGCAAATACTTGTCATCAAGCTGGCGCATCAGCTGTCATTGTCTCTCGGTCCAGGGCGCGGCGAGGCAGGGCGCCGTCGACCCGCCCGCAGGGCGCCCCAGCGAGAGCCAGGAAACATCGGCGATGGACGCTCTGACCCAGCACCGCCAACGTCTCTCCCGAGACCACCGCGCCCGCATTTAAGGCGACCGCGGCGCAGCTCCGCTCACACGCCACTCGTTGGGAAGCCCGCGGGGCATGAGCAGCTCGCGACAATGCGGTCGGGGAGGAGATGCCACGCCGGGGTGAAATTGGACACCCCCGCATCGAAGAGGGCGCAAAATGACGTCGGCAGGCCAGGCGCAAAAAGCGCGCAGCGCAAATCAACGAATCAACGGAGGTCTGCGAAGTCGGAGTCGCAAGCAGCGACGACGGAAGCCCGACTCCTGAGCTGGCCCCCCCCTGTGTTTCTCGAAGCTCCCCGACCCATCGGGAGGCGACCGCTCGCCCCCCCCGCAGCAGCCACCGGCGCCGACGTCCTGCTCATCTCGTTGGTCCACTTGTTCGACGTCGCGCCCCAGGCGCGGCCCTCGGCGGCGCGGCCCTGGCCCGCGCCCCCGCCCCCTCTCTCGAGGGCGCTCTCGAGTGCCTCTGTCTCCCACGAGAAGGCGACCGAGGCTGCGATCTCGGCGGGGCGCGCGAGGCCCCGCGCCGCCTGGCCCGCTCTGGACTAGCATCTGGGAGCCCCGTGATCAGCCAGGCCAGCCACCAGGAGCCGCTCGCATGACTGCTGCGTGGCCTTCACAAGCTGGCCGATTCGGGCGCCGCGGAGGTCGTGCTGCCGAAACCTGCGCAGCGCGTGGAGGGGCGCAAGCATCTCCCAGATGCGCTCGCGGCCCTCGAGGCGCCCGACTGTGATCCGCTGCATGCTGCAGAGCGCCATGCGCCACGGCATGCCCGTGGTGTCGCAGCCGAGCTCGGTGAAGGCCGCGGTGTCGACGTGGGCGGGCCATCTCTGCGGCTCGCGCTCGATGGTCTCGACGCGCGCCAGGGGCCTCGCCACCTCTTCGGCACCGCTTATCTTGGCCACTGAGCCCGCCCACCATGAGCTCGAAGCTGCGCCCCCGAAGAGGAAGTTGTCCAGGGCGGGATCGCCCTCCGTCGCCGTCGCGGAGACGCCGACCTCCAGTGCCCGCGGCATGGCATGCTGGATGGCCTCGCCTGCATCGCGGCTGCCTGCCTCGACGAGGGCCCTGAGGCCGAGGTCGGCCCTCCTCGCTGGAGCCGCACGGCTGCCCTGCTCGCGCGGAGGGGGCCCGTCGGCCCGCTGGAGCAGGCCCCGAGCTGTCGCTAGGGCCTCCGCACCCGTTGAGGGGGGCGCCTGGCGGGCGGGACCACGGGCCCCTTGCCCAACAAGGAGATCCTCTCCACCCGCGCCCTGGCTGCCCACCACGCAGGCGCCACGCGGCCGACCTGCCCACTTCTGCGCGGCAGCCTCGCGGGCTGCGCGGGCCTCGCCGTCTCCAGTGCCCTCGCCGCCGTGCTCGTCGGCAACGAGGTGCCTCTCCCCGTGGTCCTGCCCGTTGACGGAGAGCTGGAAGCCGGCGCGCCCCGGCCCCCCCCTATTCCGCGGGGTTGGGGAACGCGGCGGGTCGGAGCAGGATCCCGATGTCCCAATCGTCGGCCTGCGGGCGACGTCGGCCAGCTCAAGCTGGCCCGGCTGACCAGACCCACCAGCTGAATCGAAAAACTCGATCACCTCGTCCTCCGCGCAGCTCTCGGCGAGCCTGCCCAGGTAGGCGGCCGAGACCTTCACGCAGGCCACGTCTGCTGGCATGTCCTCGCCACGGGACGATGGCAGCGTCACCGAGACATAGTCTACGGAGGCGAGCGAGCCGGCCGGCATCGCAAGGGACGCAGACGCGGGCAATACGACGAGGAGTTCCTCCAGCTCGAGGTCGCTGAAGTCGTCTTGGAGCAGGTCGTCGACGGCAACGGGGCCCTCGAGCCTCGCGAGCTTGGCGCCGACGACGCGGGCCTCGCACCGTGCTGCCGCGCTGGCGGCCCGGGCCCCGGCCATGGGCAGCTCGAGCAGCCACGAACGAAGCAGGACGTCCCCTGCCTGCTGCAGCGCCCCGGAAGGCAGCGTCGTCAGTGCGCCCTGGTCCAGCCAAAGACCTTGACATCGCATTAATCCCGTTGTTCGTCGAAGAACCTGTCGATTGCCTCCCCCAACGACGGGAACCAGCGCAGACGATCCCGCCGGTAGTGCACCAGCCGTCTCCAAATCTAGCGACGATCGCCTGCCACGCGACCGCGCCTCCTCTGTGCACCCCCGACGAAATCACCGCTTGAACCCAGGGCGGCTCAGATTACATACGTAGCTGTGGCTGCAGTTGGCACGGGCGGCCCGAACCACAGGTTCGGCAACTGCCGCCCCTCTGCGCTGCCCTGCCCGCGATGGGTGCTGTCTGACCCACGGGACCCCCTTCTGGGTCCTCCGCCGACTCTGGCGCGGCCTCCGCCGCTGGGAACGGGCCTTGAGCAGGCCTCGAATCCAGGGGCGGGTTCGTGGAAAGTCCGTGCTGTGGCCGCGGGCCCTCCACGCATCAATTGCGGGCGCGCCCAGCGCGCAGCGCAGGGCGGGCTCGGTCCGAGAAAGCTGCAAACTTCCTTCTGCCATCATACCCACTGCGCTCACATGAGCATCATCATCATCATCATCATCATCATCATCATCATCATCATCATCATCATCATCATCATCATCATCATCATCATCATCATCATCATCATCATCATCATCATCGTCACCATCAGCACCATCCTCATCACCCTCATCACCCTCATCATCCTCACCATCATCATCATGATCATCATCCGCACCTTGATAATCCTAGTCATCATCACCAGTATCACCATCATCATCATCATCATCAGCAGCAGCAGCGGCAGCATCATCCTCATCATCATCAGCAGCAGCAGCAGTAGCAACCGCATCATCAGCATTATCAACAACAACAACAATAACAACAACAACAACAACAACAACAACAACAACAACAACAACAACAACAACAACAGCAGCAGCAGCAGCAACAACAACAACCACAACAACATAGTCGTCATCATCCTCATCACCATCATAATCCGCATCATCAGCATCATCATCATCGTCGTCAGCAGCAGGATCATCATCATCCTCATCCACATCCTCATCCTCGTCCTCATACTCATCCTCATCCTCATCCTTCGACTAATCCTCCTGCTCCTCCTTCTCCTCGTCCTCCTCCTCATCTTATTACTTGTATTCCTGCTCATCATCCTCCGCATCCTCCCTCCTCCTCCTCCCCCTCATAATCTTGAACATGCGCCTCTCTTCCGTTGTCTTCCTTGCCACCCTTGCCACCCCTCGCCCATATCCTCGAGAGTGTCCTCCCCATCCGCCTCTTCAGTATCCTCTTGCCGCCTCATGTTTATCCTCGTCCATCACCTCCTCCTCACGCACCCCATCCTTCTCCTCAAGCAGGATGGAAGATGCGAAATTGACGATGGAAGACGGAGGATGCACGGCGACGTGGGTAAAACAGAGGACCATGAGTGATGGGTGACGGAGGATGGAGGACGAAGGGCGAAGGATGGAGGATAGAGGATGGAGAATCAAGAATTGAGGATGGACCACGTCCAATAGATGATTAAAGATCTGAACGGAAACCAGAGGATGGAGAGAGGAAGATCGGGGCTTCTGGGTTCAGGGTGGAGGGTGGAGGATGCAGGATGGAGAATGCTGTATGTAAGATGGACGATGGAGGATGAAGGATGGGAGATGACAGGGGCATGAGGATAGAGGACGGAGGACGGGGTCTCTGCCATGCAGGACAAGCGAGCCAGGGCAGAGGCTGGAGGACGGACGATGTAGGATGGAGGACGAGGACGACCGCGTGGACGAGGATGAAGACGGGAACGGCGCCGGGAGACGGAGACGCAGAGAGGAGCAGCACGAAGATCTCACTAAGCTCGGAGCTGGGCGGGGCAGCGCCGGCCGAGCCCGCCGGAGGGGCCGCCTGCCGCTGGCAGGGGGCAGCGCACGACCGGAAGAGGACCAGACATTTTGCTTCAATGCGGCTGGGGGGTCTGCCCACGATAGACAGCACATGCCATATATGTCTGGCAATTCTCTCACGCATTCGGTTTCCCGAACATTTCCTGGCATTCTTCGTCGACTGCGCATTCGTTTAAATGCCTCTCCGACGGACGCCGACCAAGAGGTATTTCGTCACACGGCCGGTCTGGATCACTTCAGGCATACTTGTTCCGATGACCAACACAGACCACAGAACTTGTTATCTCATGGTTTGCCATGGTGGAAAGAATGCCTCGGATGAGCACCAGCTAATCCAGTCAGGATGGGAAGCGGGGGCAAACACGGCATCCAATGCCCATCTGGAGAAGGCGGCCTAGTGGGGACGAGGCACAAAACCTGTGTGCAATGGTGCCCCTCCACCTCTCTAACGGCTGGAACCCATGATGACCCACCTCACCCCCCCCAGGCTGGCCGGACGGAGAGGTGGGTCCAGACTTGGGGACGTGGGCGCACGACGCAATAGCAAACAGATGAACAATCAGCATCATTACGGTCAACGCCACCAGATGGGAATCGAGCGGCTGGCTGCAAAGACGGGGCGGTGCGACCTACCTGCGGAGAGGCGGTCAGTTCGGGCAGCCGCAGCAATGTCGACCCTCTGGCGCTACCCTAGAAGCCCATGGAGGCTCTCTGGAAGGGAGGTATCTGGAAGCTCAATGAAAGCGCGTGGAAAACTTGTGGTGGGAGGGCCTCCCGAGACTGACTATGAAAACGGATGTACGTTAAGCGACGTTGTTGTTCGTGGAAAAACACATTGCGAAGGCGAGACTAACACGGGTACGGAAAGGATCCCCTCCGTGCCCCCGGAAAAAAAACGGCCGCGGGAAAAGGGTGATGATTGAACATGGCAAACGAGGCAGGAACATTTGGTAGGCCACCTTTCGATTCTGGCGCTCAAACGAATAAGCCTGTGCCCCGTCGGCTGCAACACGCAAGCCGTGCCGCAACCAATGAGGCTGCATAAACAGCTGCGACGGGAGAGGAATCCACGATTTCGGTACGTTTCGGGAGTTGGCCGAAGTCGCACCGCCCCAAGGCACCTTGGCCGCCAAGGTGCCAACCCCAAAACCGTTTCAACAGCACGCGAAGAAAGGGCAGCGGCTACTCCCGGCAGAGCTCCCAAAGCAAGCCGAAGAAGGCGGATGTCCGCGAAAGGAGGCAAGTATCAAAAGGGCCTTCTACTAACCAGACCCGTCATGAACAGCTAACAAATAAGCGAGGAGAGCAGACAATTGGAGAGCACAGGGAATCGATGAACGTGCTGCACGCCAGGAGGTTTACTGTTCCACGAGCACGGCTCATGGTAACAGCCCATCAAGTGCTTGACTCACTAAGTCGCACTTGCAAACATAATTCGCCGCATGCGGGCGTTATCGAATTTGCCCGCTTACGTCGTTTTCGCCAACCGGGCACACGACACGCGGCTAACTTTGTTTTTCTCGCTCTCTCTCTCTCTCTCTCTCTCTTTTTTCTCTCTCTCTCTCTCTCTCTCTCTCTCTCTCTCTCTCTCTCTCTCTCCCTATGTCGCACTCGTGAACACAACTCGCGACATGCGACCGCCAACGTTACGTTCTGCAGCCGACACATGCAAAGTGCAGCTTCCAGCTGCTCATCCCGTCGGCGAAAAGTGCTTCTCATCCGTCCTGAGTTCGCTGTGGCGCGAGCTGGGCACGGTCTTCGACTGCATCTTGTCGCACACGCTGACCGAGGCGCAGTCGTACCTGAGCCCCCCGCACATCGCGTCCAAGATCAGCTCCTGGTCGATGCTCACCTTCGTCATGGGGTCGGCCCTCATATCACGAGTATCGAAAAATAGCACGTCAATGATCTGATTGGTGCGGAGCCGGTCGGGGAGCCAGCATAGGCGGCCTGCCATTCTGCGCTCTGGAGGTGGACGAACAGGATCCATGGCGATGGCCGCGAAGACGGACCCGTCCACGACCAGGGTTGCTGGTCTGGCGTAGTCTCCCTTCCCTCTCAGCTTCCATATGTCCCCAACTGGCACTGGGCCCCCCGATCATCTCGTGGAGCGCGAAAAGGAAGGCCTTCAACCCATCAGCTGCGCCGCGCGCTGCGAGCAGCCCGGATCCGAACGAAGACCTGCACAAGTTTGCGCGGGCGGCTCACGGCATCGAGCACATGGCAGACCTCCCCGCAGGTGCTGCGGCACTTGCCGAGACGCATGTAGATGGTGCCCTTCTTACCACACCCCGTCTCCTCCTCCAGTTTGAAGGACCCGTCGCTGCGCGCGCAGATCTGGCCAGCGCATTCCATGGCAGGAAAGGCGACGCGCTCTCATCTTCTGCATGGCAAGGACCGCAGAACTGAGCTGCATAGCACGTCGTGAAAGCAGCTGGTTCCTGGCCCGTTGTGGTGAACGTTGCAAACTGCAACACGGTGCTGGGCGAGCAGGGAGTAAGCAGCTGCTCCCAGCAAGGAGACGAAGAGGTCGGGTAGTTGACCTCCTGCGGGAACGTCGGCCTTCGCCTTGACCAGGTCGACGTACCCGATGGGCACTAGGGCGTCGATGTACTCATGTTGGTCGAGCGCCACGGCACCGTCGGCACTGCGGTGTTTGTTGGGGGACACCGCAGTTGGTGAAGTCGTCGTAGTCCCTCCCCCTTCACCTTACCGAAGACGCTCTCGACGTGGCCGATGAGCTCGTCGACGCGCTCCTTTTGTCCATGGGCCTCGAGGTCGTCAACACGCTTGGACAGCATCGCACAACATTGAATCGCCAGCAAGACAATTCCTGGACGCCTCATACTTGACGTCGAGCTCCATGTTCCACCTGATGGGCTTGGTGCTGCACCACTCTGATGAGCGCGTAGCCCGAGCGAGTTGCATAAAGAAGGCTCGGGGTACGTCCTCGCAGCCCGCGCGCGGCTGGATGCAGCACAGGCACTCGGCCCCCCCGTCGAAGGACCCGTAGCTGGGCACCCGACTCAGAATTGCTGCACTGCCGGGCGGCAGGGTGAAGTTCACCTCGCGCGGTGCATCACCTGGTTCCCGCATCCCGGCAAACGTCGTGCCCCGCAGGAACGCCTTCTCGACGCCCGCGGAGACGGAGACCCCGCCTGGGCGGCGCGCCGCCCCCGAAGACAGCACGCGCTGCGAGGCGCGTTTAGCTGCCCACGCGAACGTCTCCAGGGCGCTAGCGCCCATGTCGCGGATGCCTCCGAGAGGCACGCGGCTCCGGAGGATCCGTGCGGTCTTGCCGTCGGGACCCTTCCAGTGCTTCCACTTGAAGACGCGCCTGGGGTCCACGATGGTTTGGGCGCCCCTGAGAGGCCCCCGTTCGAAACATGTGGTACTTGACCCAAATTGTGAGCTCCTTGAGGATGGCGGCGGACACTTCCTTGGACAGCCTGGATACCTCTTCTGGTCAGGAGGTCGAAGTCGCGCTTGATGACCGCGGTCTTGACGGCGGCGCACGCGTTGAGCACGGCTGTCCAGGAATCGCCAGGAACAGACTTTCCTCGCTCAGGCTCAGGAATGATTCGCGCACCCCTGGGTCGAGGCACAACTCCACGCGTCTTCCTCGCTCGCCCTCCTCCTCTAGCGAGGCATAGTCGTCCAGGGCGGCGCCGCGCAGGTAATAATGGCACTGCGCGTAAACGTAAATGCACTGACGCTGGCGCCGCGTCTCGATGCGCTGCGGCCACTCGCGTGGCCGGCGGCCAAGACCAGCCGCAGCGTGCTCAACAGCAGCGCAGGTCACATGCTGGCTGTCGTCGCTCTCCAGCGTTGAGCTGCCAGGTCAGATCTTCTGCCCCTTCGACCTCACGCCGAGCTGCCAACATCACCTGTTGGATGTGGCCAGAGAAATCGCTGCCGGTCTCCTCTGGCACGGCAGAATGCGCCGACGGAGATCCCCCCGCAACGGTGCTGACAGCATCCACAGAAGCGCCGATAACACAACCATGGAACACTCCATCTGGATTTTTTCGAACGCCTGCTGCCACAGCGTCTCGTCGCCCAAAACTGACTGGACGAAGCGGGCGTCTTTCCACTGTTCGCCGGCGAGTGCATGGGCGTCGAAAGTGACGCCGTCGAAGCGAATCTGCTGAATCGCACCTGAACTCTGAGGGAACCAACAGATGATTAAGCAGCGGGCGCAGTCGGGCCGATCTCCCTCAGATTTCTGGCCGCGAAGTAGCCGCGCGGCACGATCGTCTGGCAACTGAAAACATATGTGGGATACGTGGCGTAGAACTTCGAGGATGTCTGGGCGCGGCCGCGTCTACGCGGTCACCCGCACGCCCCTTGCGCCCCCCCAGTGGCCGAAGGTCCTGGTACCATAGCCTGGCACGATGTGCTCCGCGAAGTGGCCAGGCCAGGTCCACCCAAGCTGGCGCCCACGTCGTCAGAGACGGCGCCGATGAAGGGCCGGACGTCCTGCAATCTCCAGACCACTTCGGCTTGGCGGCGCTCAACCGCCACCTTGCCTCGAGACGGATAGACGGACATGACAATCCTCTGGCCTGCCCAGCCAGATGCGTCCTTTGTGCTCGGAGGCCTGTAGCTCTCCACCTGGTCGCCAACTGAACCGGCCCTCTCCGGACTCGGTGGCGCATGTCTGGAAGACACGGCTGACGCGGGAGATGGACGTAGCCTCAATCATGCGTTGCAGTTCGATCTCCCTGATTCGCAACTGCAGTCGGCTGGGCTGGACTTCCCCACCAGCGGGGGGGGTCGGCACTGGTGACATAGTCGCCAGACACCTCACCCGAATCGTCTGCTCCAAGCGGTGGCAGCAAAGCCGGCTCCGCCCCGACGACGACGCTGCAAGGCGCGACGCCGCCTACGCGGGCGAAGCTGTTACCTGCAAATACGGCGCGAGCAACCATGGAGCCGGAGTTGGCTACAATACCTGCCTGTTCTAGCTGCTCCTCTGTGCACGTCGTAGTATAACCCCACGTCGCTCAATGAAACGAGCGTGCTGTCGCGGGGCACGGATATCCACCTGGACCTCTCGCCTCTTCATGTCCGCCGCGAAGTAGGCACAGGTCATGCCGCTCTCTCCATCCACGACAAGCGTCTCCATCGCACCGAATGGTCGATGGCTGCAAGCAGCGTCGAGTCGCGTTTGGAGTCAATATCCTGGCCGTTATGCCAACGCGAGGCGCAGCAGATCAGATGCATGATCATGCAATCCTTGTAATACACGATGTTGCGCCCGACATGGTGATCGAATTATGTCGAGAGTCGGAGTGTAAGGATCGCTTGGCGTGCTGGTGGTTGCCACTTGCGTCGCCCCCTACAGATATTGACCACTGTGGGCATGAGGTCGAGGATGTCCGGGAGAATGTTGGCCGCGCGTAGTGCTCGCGCAATTTCCTCCTCCATGGCGCACCACCGCTGGAGGCGCAGTTCGCGCAGTTCTTGCATGCGCGCCCTGCGCGAAAACCTGCGCAGCTGCGCTCGCAGTGACGCGGCGACGTCGGCGCGGGCCCAGTCGACGGGAATCGGACTGCCAACTGATGCGTCGGCGGCTCGTCGTGCTGCTCGTCTCGGCAGCGCCACTGCCGCTGGGCCGGCCCATAGTCCCGGTCTGGCGACACAGTCACCCGAACCAGAAGTCTGCGGCCCAGCAACACAGTCGCCGGAATCGCTGCTCTGAGCCCAGCGTTGGAGGACGAGCTTGCTCCTGGAGCACCTGAGGGTGGCGGTGGCAGAGCGGCTTCGCCAGCTGCTCCAGAGTCGACTCCTTCAGGTAGTTGAGCCTGCTGGTCGCTGGAGCGACGCGATCCCCCTGGTCGCGCTGGTGCTCGCGGGCGTTGGCCAGCGCGTGGACGCGGCCTACTTTGAGGGCCCGCGGACCTGCACTTGCTGAACTCGCGGGCGCGCGCAGGGCGATCGCGTTCCTTCTCCTGACGGCAGCCTGGACACTCACAGTGGGCACGAGCACTGCGACGGTATCGGCGTGGTTGGATCCACAGAGTGCATGGGTGAGTCCCCCCGCACGCTGCGCATGCACGCGTTGCACGTACTGCGCGCGCGCAGCTCAATCCGGATCTGACCCTCTGTGGCTCCAGACGCCGCTCCTGCGGCCTCCTTGCAAAAGTCGCACGGCCATCCTCCATGGCCAAACTTGGGCGTCGCAGCTGTCGTGGCCCTTGACGCGGGCGTGCTGGTCCTGGTTCGGACACTTGAGATTGCCGAATTGCTCGCCGATCTCCGGATGGTGACAAAACCCGCGATTTCCCCCAAGATACCACCGTGCCGAACACGGAGTCCGAGCATACACTGATCGACGACGACCTCGTCTACTCCAGGTGCTAAAAGCACATCTGCCCATGGCGGTCTGGAGTACACCCACGACGGGTCGGGCTGCTCGTTGAGGAACTAGCAGCCGAACTCGACTTGCCCTTGTGCTATGCGGCCGCAGATCCTTCCGCGCGGGGCCGCGCCCTGGTAGGAGCGCTGCCGCGCATCGAAATTCATCGCGTAGTTCCACGTTGTCCAAAGGACGAACGGCTGGCACGTGGAGGCCATGATTGCCAATAATGGTCGGCGATGTCGTCTGTATCTATCCACTGCATGATGTTGGCCTTCGGCGGTGAGGTCACAGCCAGCGGCCAAGTCAAAGTCTTCCCTGGCTCGGAGGCGGCGTCGAACAGCAATTCTTGATGATGCCTAGTCGAGTATAGTGAGATAGGTGAGGAGGTGGTGAATACTGTCAAACCCGGCGTGCTGTGACGTCGCTGGAAAACTCGTCAGTGATCTGATGCCGGGGCCGACAAACCTTCGAACCACCACTTGGGCATACCTGAAGCGAGGTTGCCGCGGAGTTCATTATCGCCGCACTCGTCGGCGTGACCAGGCTCGCCTATGGATGCGACGCCAAGGAGGTAGGGTGAGAGGCCCGTGGGTTCTGAGCCGCAGTCGTCGTTGTGGTCCTCCACACCCTGCTCGCGAGCTACAGGCAAATGGCCTTCCTCTGAAATGTTCTTCTTCTAACGCACGCGCACTGCCGCAGGGGGGGCGCCGACGCCATGGTCGCCGGACACCTCCCGGCAAGTTGGGAGCAAACCAGGGGCAGAAGGGCCTCCGACCCTGCATTTGCTGGCCCTGTCTGAAGCCCTCTCACGCGCTCGTTGGTTGACGTCGTTCTGCTGGATGATGTCGTCATGCGGCCCTGAGTGTGCTGCTTGGGGTCCGGAGCGCGCTGCGTGCAGTCGCGCTTGCCAGTCGCCATGGGACAGGAAGTAATGATCGAGTCCAGCACTGAAGCTGCTGCTGAGAGTCGTCGAGGCGCGCACTCCTCAGCGCGCCGCTGCTCGTTGAAATACAGCTGCAGTAGGAAGCAAAACGTAACACCGCGCGGCACATCGGGGCCAGGTACAGCCGCCAATTGGCGGTGCTCCAGTCGCCGACGCCCCCCTCCAGCTGGATGCCGCATTTGCACAGCTCGTTGGGTGCAGGGGCTCCTGTGAGCATCGTGAAAGAGGTCCAACTGCGCTCTGCCCCTAGTGCTAGAGGCTTGTGACATGCTCTGCGCTCGCTGGGAAAAAATACGCGCGCGTTAGTCTGCGTCACGGCGGGACGATTCCAACGTGGACGGTGGATGCCGAAAATCACAATCCTGGCGCCTGCGTCCTGGACGCAGGCACACCAACTGGGCAATGAGTCGAACACGCGGTGACCCTCGCCCTTGCTCGTGTCGCACGTGATCCACAACATGCTGCAGTTGGTCATGGGAAACGTGGGATCCGATAGTGGCCGAACTGCACGCCAAAAGTCGGCATTGCGGACGACATCGTGGCCGCGATCCTGCGGCGCCTTCGGTGCGCCCGGTCCCTTTCTAAAACCCAGGCGGGACGCCCCGGGCCTGCTGCCCTCGACTGCCGGGGCAGGACGACCACCATCACGGCATCGTCGTATCGTTCCAAGATGTGCTGGGCAATGCGATGACCCTGCTCGACCACGTGGGTCCGCGGGGTGGCGCTGTACACGATGAGCTCGATCTGGTCGCCGGGGCCCACCACGCCTCCGGCGACGTCGACGCCCTAAGCGCGAGACCTGAGCGCGAGACAATACGCATGCATGCGCCTGGTGGCGCCAGTGCTGCTACGCCAGCGGGTAACAATTCCCGACCATAGGTCGGAATGCTGGCGTAGGAACTGGCAGACAGGCTGTAGCCGGCGGAACGAATGGTGCTTCGTGTAGGGACTCTCGCATTTGGACTGAGAAGTTGGACCTACAGCTTGCCGAATTCTCGGCCGTCAGCGTCGCGGTGATCAGCGCTGCCGTCTCCTACCGCAATCAGTGGGAGTTGCTCATGCAGCAGGCCCCCGATGCACGGCCGGAGCTCGCCGAAGACGCCGTCCAGGATGCAGGAGTGCCCGCTCGGAGCGGAAACAATTTCGAAATCCATCGCACGCGGGCCCCAGGTGACCTCGTAGCCGCCCGTCCCCGGGAAGGCGAGGCGCCTGTGGTTCACGCCTGTCTCCACCACCCCGTCGCTTGACTGCATGGATTGCAAGCCCACCAGGGCAGGGAGAACGTCGCCCGCGCCCTCCACGGCCAGAACGCGCACGCTGCGCTGAGAGGTCACACCATCGCGCGACGTTGCGGCGATGGGGCAGTGGATTTTCCAGCTCGCCACTCGTGACCCATTGCCCGCTCCTGCCGCGCATTGTGGAGCGGACAACCTCTCCACCGAGGGTCGAAGCTTCGCCCGCGTGGCCTGCCGGGCCAAATTCTGGGCAAATCGCATACCCCAGCGGTTCGAGGACGGGGGTTCAAGATGATCCTAGAGGCACGCCAAAGCCAGGCCTCCGCGGGCAGGCCCCCGCCTCGAGGGGTCGCGCGGGGCCCCGCCGCTGCCGACGCACGCAGCTACATGGCCCCGCCAGAACGCAACCGTCCAAAACGTACTCGCGCGGAGCCGCCACCACGGCCCCAGTCGCACAAGTCGCCTGCGGCGCGCTCGGCCGCCCGGCCCGAGGCGGGCGCCTCACTCGCGGCGGCCGCCCTCTCCTCGACGATCGCGCCGAAGGGCTGCACGTGGACTCTGCATCATCTCGACGAGCACGTGCCACTTCAGGTCCGCGGCCGCCACGCGAATCCTGAGTGCTCGTCGAAGTCCGTCGCTGTCTCGTCGCTGACTTCGCCCGCCCCCCGATTATCCTCGCTCGGGAGCCCATTCAGGCTCAGAATGATCTTGCGAGAGCCCCGCTCCACCGAGAGCCCGGCAGAAGAGATCACCCACGGCCACTGGGTCGACACGGCCCCGGGCACCCCGCGGGCTTCCCCCACGCAGTCCGCCAACCCCGCCACCCCAATGCTCGCCCTCTGGCGGAGCCCCCCTGGCCTCAAGAACAGCTTCGAGCAGAGGATCGCGCCGAGGAGCTCCAGCGCCGCGATGACCCAATTCGGCGCGTCTGCCTCGGCCACGCCCACGGAAGCCAGGCCTCTCCACCTCCAGCGCGCACCAGCGGGCCACATCGGGCGCCGCCGCCCAGCAGCGCCCTGCCTCTGCCTTCGCGCCCGAGCGGAAATGCCCAGCACTTACGGTCTTGGACTTGACGGGCGCCCCCAGCCCAGGGCGAGGAGACCCTCTTCTTGCCCGCACTTTCGACGCCGGCGATCCAGGCGCACGCGGGCCCCACGAGCGGCCTCTCCCAGACGAGGACCATCGCGGCGAAGCCCAGGCGTCCCAAGCCCAACGCCATCTCGCCCGCGCAGATGGCGCCGCGCTCGACCGCCCCCCGGCACCAGGCTGCCACGGCTGGGGCGGTCGCCTGCTCTGGTCGCGCCCTGGGCCGCGCGGCGGCCAGCTCTCCCCCGCCAGCGCGCGGGCGCGGCGCGCGCCCCGAAGGGTTGCTTGGAGCCCCGCCGCTGCTGGCGCTCTCCTCCGCGCTCTCCCCCCGCCAGCGCACGGGTGCGGCTCCGGTTCCGAAGGGTCGCGTGGAGCCCCGCCGCTGCCTCCCGCTGGTGAATTCTCGCTGGACGCTCCGCGAAGCTCGAAGAGTCCTTCGAATCCTCGCCCCCGCTCTCGGAGGCTACCACCGCCACCTCATTCGCGATGTAGCACTAGCACTTTTGGCAGATCATGTCATACTCCACCACAGCTGGGATCTCGTCGAAGTATGCCGAGCCCAGTGACGACCTGCAGGAATCCGCCGACCTCGTGGAGGCTGGCCACCTTGCGCCTCTTCGTTCACAAACAAGACGCGGCACTGGCGGGTCTCCTCGAAGTCCGCGTTCCCAAGCGGGGGCAGTGTCCGCACCCTTTGCCGACCACATGCCCAGGTAGTCGCGCTCGCCCATCGGGCCCCCCATCGCCGCCAAGACCGGTGAGATTGTCGCTCGCTCCGAGTGCTCCGCCCAGAAGCCCACTACCTCCTCGGCGAGGAGGGGCTCTGCGATCTCGCCCGCCACGGCCAGCGCCAGCATTCTCCAGAGCACATCTCCCGGCCCGCCGCCGCCGCTTCGGCGCGCCCGGCGGGCTCGCGGACCACCTCCTGGCCGGCGTCGTCGCATCACGGCAAGACGTAAACCCTCTCTAAGTCCGCGATGCCCTGCCACAGGCGGAAGCCCGTCTCCATGCACGGCGAGCCACGCACGCAACACTCGCGGGAGACCACCAGCGGCAACGCCGGGATCATGCGCCCTGCCACGCTGGTCTTCGCACGCGCCAGCGTAGTCGTCAGGCCGCCGCCCACGAAGGCGAGGCGCCGAGGTGGGAGCCAGCCGCGGTCGTCGCAGCGCAACACCGCCCAGACTTTGACGAGGCGAGGCCACGACACCGCGCGCAGGTACTTCGCGAGGCCCTCGCGCGCAACCAGCTGCTGCAGAATGCACTGTCGAATCGCGCCGCCCTCATCGGCGGACCCTTGGCAACGCCGAGGAGCATCTCCGTGTTCGCGACGACCTGTTGGACCTCCAGCCGAGCGGACAGCCTAGCGATCGGGTCGGAGCCCGCCGCGCGCTCCCTCCAGGCCAAGGCACGGAGGGCCTGGTTGGGCACCGCCGGCCCACAGGACTCGGCAGGCCTTGGGTGCACGTAGTCGATGACCTACGCGACCGTCTTCGGCCACGGGATGCTGCGCGCGCGCAGGAGCCATTGGCCCAGCGTCGCGCCCGCGCGCACGAACGATCTCACCGCGCTGAGATGCGCGCGGCCCGGGATGCCATCCAGCGCACGCCCCAGCTCCATGCAGGACTGCGCCACCTCCAACGACGGCGCTTCCATCTCGATGAGGAGCTGGAGCAGGCGCGGCCTCATGCGCGCCCGCTTTGGGGTCTCCAGCTCGCCGCGGCTCTCCTTGGCAGCGGGCGGTACGTCCGCGCGCAGCAGGTTCCCGCCAGCTCGCGGGCCCCTGGCGGCGAAACGGCCTCGCGCCACTACAGCTCGCACATGGCCAAGAGGCTCACCGCTAAGGCGTCCCCCAGCACGGCTTGTTTGGGGAGGCCGTGGAGCGCCCGCAGCCGCTTCTGTAGCGGTTCCTCGGCCACCACCTGGTCGACGAACTGCCTGAACGGAACCCGTACATCCTCCACGCTGAAGCCTGCGGCCACCGCCACCTGTCCGAGCGCCTCCTCGAACTCGAGCTCGCTTGTCTGCACCACCAAGCGCGAGCCGAGGAGGCCACATCTACGCAGCACCTCGCTGCCCCGCCGCCGCGCGGCGTCGAGGGCGCACGGCCCCAGGGCCAGCATATGCGCCCAACCGTTGCTCAAAATCGACCGAGCGCCTGAGACAAAATGGCAACAGACGCCAGGAAGTTGAGGAGGATACACTCACGTGATGGTACACAGGGGCTTCTGTGCATTGGCTACCCTGCCTTGTAATGGTAACGGCGTGACGTCGAGACACCTGGACAGCGTGACGCAGTGACGGCACGCATGCCATCAAAGGCACAAGGCAGGCCATTCAGGGACCACTAGTGCTCCTTGGGATATGGCGACCGCGGTATGCACAATGGGTGAGACGGGTCGGGAGGCTTGTTCTTAAAAATTAACAGTCGCTCGCTGCTGATGTATAGGACATGGCCATGTGTTCGGCACTAGTTTGTTGAGTTATAGTATATGATGTTCGGGAACGTGATTTCCGAATAGATACCACCCTTGTGTAACTCATGATGTGGTGTTACGTTATGTTGTACTGGACTCTTTCAGCTGAGCAATGCAAGGTCGGTTCATGTTATGGTATCGCGGTTTCCACAAGCTGCGTGCATTCTGTTATGCAAATATGCCCTGTCTAGTACGATCATGTCGTGAATATACGACTATGCTCTACTCGAGTATGGTATGCTGTGTACTGTGTACTCTCGCATGTACGACTCCATGATATATGATGTGACCATAGTGTGATAGATCGGTTCGATTATCTTCGATCATGCTACAATCAAGTGTGCTCTGTTCTGGCTTTAGCAGTCGTTACAGCAGGTGGTGAAAGTACTAGTGAAACGCAGTAGTGGTAGTCGCAGTCGTAGTAGTAGCCGCGGTGTGCAGGGTTGGCGGACGCAGGAAAAGGCGAGGCGGGGGGCGGGATACTCCGGACAATGGGCGGACCTGGGGATATGGCGGCCGCGGTATACAGGGTGGACGGTCCTAGGAAAAGGCGTGGCGGGAGGCTGTAGACTCGGGACACTGAGTGGACCTGGGGATCTGGCAGCCGCGGTGTACGGGGTGCGAGGGTCGGGCGCTCTGTCATTCAAAAACATGTTGGGCGGGAAATCTAGAAACCCAACCTGTCGGATGCGGTGGAGAACTAACGCAAACAAGACTGGACAGATGTCACGAACTTTCTGCCATCGTTGCGCCTTCCCTGCTGCACAAGTGTCAAGTCATCTGCAAGAACTGTCCCCCTGTTACCTCTTCGTTTGCCCTCATCCTTGGTTTCTCCTCTCTATTCCACCATCTCCTCCTCCCACCCTACTCCATTCCCGAACACATTATCCACATGCCCGGTCGCGCCCACTATTCCGTCCCTCCCTTCCTCCCTCCCTCCCTCTCCATATCCCCCTTCCTAGGCCGCCCTCCCTCCCTTTCTCCCTCCTTCGTCATCTTCCATCCATCCTGCATCCCTGCCCGTCGCTACTCCTACCATAGCAGATGCCCATTCCTGTCTCGGCCCTGCTCCTTCCTCCCTCCTCCCCAACATCAAGACCTCAAGCTGGCTCCAACTTGCAGGCGCCCTTCTCAAACTGATCTTCTTCGCCCGAGCCACCGCAAACGGCTAACAGGGGCTCGTGCAAAGCTCAAGCAGGCTCTGCTGATGGCTGCGGGCACGGGAGGCGTGGAATAGAAGGGAAGGAACAATAAAACAGCAGCGGGGGGAGAAGGGAAGAGGGAGAAGGGTGAGCAGGAAGGAAGATGGGGGAGCGGCGAACATGGGGAGAAGACGTGCCTGCTTTAGGCATTGCAGCGTTCCCTGTGGCCGCATGACTCCAGCACAAAACTAACATCCCATGTAGAAACTATAAAATTAAGATCGCTCCCCAAGAACATGACATGTGGAAATGTGTGCCTAATATCATCATCGTCAGCAGCAGCATGATCACCATCATCGGCATAACCGTCACCACCACTATCATCAGCGCCACCCTCGTCACCATCACAATCGTCGTCTTCATCATCATCATCATCATCATCATCATCATCATCATCATCATCAGCAGCAGCAGCAGCATCAGCACCATCAGCACCATCAGCACCATCAGCGGCATCATCCTCATCTTCATCATCACCATCATCATCTTGATTGTTGTTACTGATATCACCATCAGCGCCCCTACCATCGATATCCGCGATCGCCCCTCACTTCCATTGACTCCCCCTCTCCTCACTCTTGCAAACCTTTCCCTGCGCGAGCTCTTCCTCGCAGCCCTGACCAACAGCAGCATCGACCACGTCACCACCATCCCGGGGCCCCAACATTCGAAACAGAACCCCAAGGTAGACATGGATAGCGTGCTTCTCCACCAGGGCAGACGCCTTCCATGCTGGAAGCATGGCACGCGTCTAGAGAGCGCAAAATGCCGCACTCCCAGCGCCTCAGCACGCAGTGGGGGGCGCGGACCTGGCGTGTGTTCCGTGGAAGGGACCGAAGGCCACGAAGTGTGATGTCTCGTGCTCGTCCTCTGCCTCCTCGCACTGTAAGCACGACAACTTCGCGCGACTGCCCCTTGGAATATGGGTTTAGTCCTCCTCCGCACGCAAAGCGAATTCGCAAGGCATAGTTTTCAACATGCTGACTCGCAAACAAGAACTTTTCTGCGTTTCCCGCCCGGATACCGCAGACCCCAAGCTGGTCCTCTGCCTTACTCCATTCTCTTATATTTCTTCCGTCGGCAGACTGGCCACAGTCAAGCCATCACCTGCGCGCCTTCGGATGCGGACGGGGGTGGCCAGCCAGCCGTTGGACACCGGGGTCTCAGGATGGCTGGCGGGGAGCGGAGTGAGAAGGGGGAGCCAACCAACACGTCCGTGAGACACCAAAGATTCGTCCCCTGCCTTGCAACTTTATGTCCCTCTCCTTTCCACTGGCAGACCGGACACAGTCGCACCACACCGCGGGGAACACCGATGGACCATGCTGAAGAAATTAACTGGATATCTATGGACAACCGTAGCTTGCCCCAGAGCTCGTCGTCGAAGACCTCGCAGGAGGCCTCGGCCTACGCCCGTGCTCCGATCTTGGGGGGAGGGATACACCCGGTCACCGACGCGCTCTTCCACCCTCCGCGGGCGCACGCCGCCGCGAAGCCAGCGGCGTCGGGTAACAAAACTGGGGCAACTCCGACACCGACGCTGGACCAACGAGCACTTCCCCCCGACGTCCTGCCCGTCCATTGCCTCCGCATGGAGACTTCGACCAAGAGTCAAGACCGCTGAAGGCTCTGGCCCACCCACGCTGGCCCTGGAGGCCCTGCCCTCCCATCGAACTGCAAGGCCAGGACAACGCCGCCCAACGCGGACTTGCAGGAGGTGGGCGTGCCCACCATGGCGTCAGAGCGGGCCTTTCGCAGTCAGAGGCTGGGATGCGGAAGGTGCAAAGTCGAGGCTAAAGCGTCAGTTGGACATCGTCGGTGAAAGATGGAAATCGAAGAAGGGGGGCTGGAGGTCGAGCGCTGCCGGTGGCCGTCGGGAGTTGCAGGCTGAAGTGGGAGCGCGGGAGCTGGAGGTCGCCATGTGGAGGCTCGACGACGGGCGCGTGAGGTTCGGCATGAAGGCTGGCTGGTAGGAGCTGGCGGCCGAAGCCTGGACAGCGGGAGTCGGGAGGCGGAGCGCAAAAGTCGGAGAGCGGGAGCTGCAGGTCGGCACGTGGAAGCTGGAAGCTGGTCGGGCGAGGGTTGACAGACAGCTGCCGCGGGCGGGAGCTGGAAGTCGAGAGCGGGAGGCGGCCGGCGCCATGGACGCGCGCGTGCCCGAGCGGGTGTCGGCTAGCACCAGCGGGTGATCGGCGGACAAATCGCATCTGGCTGGGATGAGGAACTTCGGAACTTCCCCAATGCTGAGAGCAGCGCCCTCAGGGTACCATCGCAGGTGGTCAACGCAGCGAACCTGTACACCGTCTGCGCCGTTGTCGGTTGGAAACGGATGGCTCGGCATTGCACAGAAAGCCACAAACGCTGCTGCAGGCATGTACATGGACATCAGTTTGCCTGCCACTGCCATCGGTTTCCTGAGCAGAACATGTAGGTCGGGCACGTCCTCCGACAGGCGGATGCTGGAGGGGAAATGCAAAAAGCTGCAGACAAAGACTCAACCATAGCCACACATTGTCAAAGAAATCGTCCCTGGAATACATCCCCAGGCCGAAAGTTTTTTCCTCTTGGACTAAAAATATGAAAACATCAATGGATCCAATTGGATCCGTTTTTCAGGAGAGTTTCGTGGATCCTATTTTTGTGCTGCGCGGATCCAATTTCCTGTGTGTGAGAAAAACGATGGATTCATTCATTTCCCGGGAATAAATATACAATAATAATAATAATCATAATCATCATAATAATAATAATAATGATAATATTAATAATAATAATAATAATAATAATAAATAAAAATAATAATAATAATAATAATAATAATAATAATAATAATAATAATAATAATGATAATAATGATAATAATGATATAAATAATAATCATAATAATAATATTAATAATAAACAATAATAATAATCATAATAATAATAATCGTAATAATAATAATAATCATAATAAAAATCATATTAATAATCATAATAATAATAATATTAATAATAATAATAATAATAATAATAATAATAAACATTCGGGACCCATGGGAAATGGGATCCGCAGAGCACCGCAACTGAAGCATCATGCTATCCACGGAGCTGCGGAGCTGCAGACCAATGCTATGATTCTACGGGGGAAGGGGGTCTTCCCAGGACGCAGAGGGGAAGGATGAGGGAAGAGGCAAGAGGAGTTGGGAGGAAAACAGAGGGGATCGGCGCGTAGTTTCCGACATGTGGGGCTCAAGAGGAAAATCGTTCGGCCTGCGTAAGTATCTCCTGACTGTCTGGGAATCTCCCCCCTGCAGAAGGACACGCCCGACACAGCAGAACGCACCTCTCCGCGGGAGGGGGCGGGGTCGGCAGGCGCGCCCGCGCAGGCCGAGAGAGGCTCCGCGCAGTGGGCGGGGGGGGGTTGTCGGCAGCGGCGGAACGAGGAGGAGGAGGAGGAGGAGGAGGAGGGAGAGAGGAGGGAGGGAGGAGGAGGAGGAGGAGGAGAGAGAGAGGAGGAGGAGGAGGAGGAGGAGGAGGAGGAGGAGGAGGAGGAGGAGGAGGAGGAGGAGGAGGAGGAGGTAGGAGGAGGGAGGAGAGGAGGAGGAGGAGGAGGAGGAGGAGGAGGAGGAGGAGGAGGAGGAGAAGGAGGAGGAGGAGGAGGAGGAGGAGGAGCAGGAGGGAGGGAGGGAGGGAGGAGGAGGGAGGAGGAGCGGACACCGTTTTGTTTCTCGTGAGGCTTGAGTCGGCGTGATTACCGGAAATATCCTGTCTCTAACCTGTCGGTCCACAGTCACACCGATGATAAAACATACTGCATCAGTACTGTATACCAGTCGTCTGAGTTATGTTCTTCCGCTTGGACAAGGAGACATTTGACCCACTCGTGGAGGCTGCCCATGGTCATCACCATCGCGGCAGGGCATGGCGAGCGGAATCGCCGTCATCGTGGCGACTGGCCTCCGCCATCGTCAGCTTCGTCATCATCACTGCCGCGGCACGAAGTTCACATGTCAACACAAATCCGTGCACACACCGCCCTCTTCGCCGCTACCCCTCCCCGCACACTGGTGCCAGGCATCACGGTGCACGGGGAGCGGACGTCGCTCAGCACGTGGACACAATCAAACCACACCACTGAGGCACGATTACCATCAAGGAAAAAGCAAGCTTCAAAGGCAAGCGCATACGAAAATATGCCGCACAACGATTGCGACCAACAGGGGCGCGTGGACAGGCCACGCCCAAAGCGCGCTATCCAGAGCAACTAGGAGACACCATGGCACCGAACACAAGGAGGAAGAGGAACAGAAGGAGAAGAAAGAGGGCACGCGCATTTCCTGCCAGCGCTGGCGGTCCGACTGCGGCTGGGCCCCCCGCCAGACGCCAGCGCCACTTACCTCCGCGCCAGGGCGGACGGAAAGCACTGCAGTCAACTTAGGCTCCGCGCCGGCGCTGTGCCTTTGATGCCACGTTGGCGACGGAACGATCGCGCGCCACAGCGGGGTCCGGGCTTGGCTCGCGCGATGGCGGCGCGCCCGCGGCGCTACGTGGGCGGCCACACACGCATAGCAAGGCAGCCACCGCCTGGGACCGGCTGTGGTCGCGCCGCCGATCAGCGGCCGCCCGCCTCGACGTGGCCTTTACAGACCTAGCCCGGTTGCGACGGGCGCCGCCCTCGGCGCGGGCACGGCAACAGGCCAGGGCCGCGACATCCGGACGGCGCTGCCGCGGCTGCCGCGGAGGAGCACAAGTAGAGGCTGGGCCGTCGCGCTGGAGGCCCTGGGCTGCGTTGGGACAGAAGCGCGGGCGCTGCTTGTCGCCTCGGCGCGCGGCGACTGCGACGCGCCGGCGACGGCCGGCCAGAGTCTGGCGGTGGCGCTGCGGAGAAACAACGCCGAGGCGTACCTCGCGGCGTGCTTCGCCGCGCGCGGCACGCTCCGACGCTGCGCCACCTGCGCTGAGCCTGCAGCCCGCCGCGCTAGGCGCGCGCCCAGGCGGCCGCCGAGGGCGCTGATTGAGATTGGCGCGGCTGCGGTCTGGTGCTGGACACCTGCCGGGTCGGCGCGAGGCTGCGCCCAGTAGGCGCGAGGCAGCGTTCCTGGGGGAGCAGGGCTGGCTGTGGCGAGGCGCTGCGCGGCGACTGGGAGCGCGGGCGTAGCTGGGGCGGCAGGAGGGCGCTGCGCGGCGGCGGCGGCGGTCTGCAGGTCCTCCCATGGCGGGTGCGGGCAGCACGGTGGAGCTCTCTGCAGACCCAATCGTGCCTTGCAGTGCAAGCGGGGCGGGAATACCTGTGTGCCCAGCGCCTTCAATCTCTCCACTGGGTGGAGGCACTTGGACCTGCAGCTGCCGCTCTTGGTTGCCAGCGCCCAGTGCCACGGCACCGAAGAGTGGACACGCACTGCGCCGGCAAGAATGCGGAGCCGTAGTCAGGCCGGCGGGGCACCCCCTACGCAGGCGCGATACCATGTGCATGGGCGTGTGCATTGGGATGTTGTACGCTGCCTTGGAAGCCCGTTACCGAGCGTCGGCTGCCACTTATGGACAGCGACTGCGAACCGCATGCAAGCACCAGGGCCCACCGCAGCCTGAATGTTGCCCTGTACGATCGGGGGCAGGTGCTGATCGACACCTTGGCCCTGAAATGTCGGGGGGTCGACCTGGACCCAGATGCAACAGACTAGGCTGACAATCTGGATGGTTAGCCCGAATGGCAGCTGCCGTGGAATGCCAAGTGCTCGTTGCGCCAGGGCACAAAGTAGAGCGAGGCAAGCGAGCCACGGCCACAAGGTATTTGTAGACAGGTGCTCCCGCGACACTTCTGGCCGCCCGCCTCCCCGACGGTTTGGCTGTTGTATACGCTGCCTTGAAAGCCCGTTACCGAGCGTCGGCGGCTGCCTCATATGGACAGCGACTGCGAACCGCATGCAAGCACCAGGGCCCACCGCAGCCTGACTGTGGCCCTGAACAACCGGGGGCAGGTGCTGATCCACACTTTGGCCCTGAAATGTCGGGGGGTCGACCTGGACCCAGATGCAACTAATTAGGCTGACAGTCCGGATGGTTAGCCCGAACGGCAGCTGTCGTGGAACGCCGAGTGCTCGTTGCGCCAGGGCACAAAGTGGAGCGAGGCAAGCGAGCCACGGCCAGGAAGTATTTGTAGACAGGTGCTCCCGCGACGCTTACGGCCGCCCGCCTCCCCGACGGTTGGATGTTGTATACGCTGCCTTGAAAGCCCGTTACCGAGCGTCGGCTGAACAAAAAGTACGACTGCGAGTCGAGCGAATTCAGACGAATTCTTGCGAGTGGATGAACACAGCCATCGGTAGTCACCTGCTGCAGTGGGGCATCCGCAGGCCAGCCCGCCAACCTCGCAGGCTGCCCGTAGCGAGCAGCACCCCGCCATTCAATCCGCCTTGCCGGCGTCATCAAGAGGGCGGGGGGGGAGCCCATGACAGGACTGGCTTTATAGGTCTCCGCACCTGCAGGCTCCCGCGCCTGGCATCGCACCCTCTCGCCAATGCAACTCCAACACAAGGGACTGGTTCATGAAGGAGTGTCACCGAGGGGCCCGCAGCGCTCGATGGTCCAGGGACCATGGTGGAGCATCGCGGGAAAAACCCTCGGCCGGGACGTATTTGTAAAACAGGTTACCCCGGCCCCAGCTCTTGTGGGACCCCGCGCCCCGCACGGGGTTGGATGTTGTATTCCTTGAGGGTGTGGCCGTCCTCCAGCTGCTTGCCAGCCTTGCATGCCGTCCTCGTCGTGGCATGCGCTTTTGTTTTGTCGACCATGTCCTCAACTGCCACGTAGCCCCTACTGGTCTTACCCGTGAGCGTCTTGACCCAGAATTCCATCGCCGCACACTACACAGGCATGCGCCAGCGCTGAGGCCAAACAGCGGCAAAGAATCCTACTTGAGTCGGGACTGCGCGGGCGCTCGAACAGCTGTGGCGGAGAAGAGGGACCAAGAAAGACGGGAACGAGAATTGTCCAACCCCCAACACGCTCTAGACACAGCAAAGATAGCCCGTCGCTGTCTGACCTAGGGGAGCGCAAGGCGGCCAGGCGCGAGCTCGCCACTTTGATAAGCAGCTCAGTCATCCCCTTAGGAACGGCACTGGACACGCGAATGAACGCGGCGTGAGTTCGCCAAAACCGCACCTGTGAATGTTCGCGACCTCGGACCGCAGACGCGGCGTCTGAAAGCCCTGCAGAAGCCTTAGGCGATGCGATGGCCTCGAGGCCACGCGAAGGGCGAGGTGGATGTGCGAAGACGCCTTGATCTAGTAGGCTGGAGAAGGTGATGGACCGAGAACGGCAACGAGGGATTCGCGCACATTTTGGCACGATCGCCTCGAGGCACACCGCAAACAAAACTTCCAGGAGCCACTGTGTCCACGGATGAAGGCCACCTCCTCGCTGGGGGCGCCGAGGGCCTCAGCCCCCTCAGCCCCTAGACGACCCGCGGGCGAGGGCTGGCCAGGCTCGCTGGCGGCAGCCGCGCGGGGGGCCGCGCTAACGCGCCAGCGCTTGACCTTCTCCCCTGCCCTGCGCGTCTCCTTCGTCCTGCTGGGCAGGCTGCCGGCGGTCGCGCGCATGGGCTCATTCTTGTCATCGCCCTTGCCCGCGCCCTTGCCCGCGTTTGACACGTCCGCGACGCGCCTGCGAGAGCCGATGGGCGGCGCGACCCCCGCCCTCGCCCAGAACCGTCGCGGTCCTGAGGGACGGCGCAGCGTCGGCCTCCAGCTCGAGCCACAAGCAGCACTGTCCTCGTCGAACTCCGCCTCGAGGTCATGGGGCAGGGATGGGGACCTGAGCGGAGTCCCTGGTGACATGCGCCGCCGGGGAGGAACGCGTGGCAAGCGCTCGCCCTGTGGCGCTGGGGAGCGCGATGGCCGCGGAGTTGGCGCCGCTGGCATCTTGAAAACCAGCGGACCGCCCATGGGAGCAGGCGTGCCAAGGGCGACTCATCAACGGCCAAGAGAAGGTCTAGCCCGAACCCTGGCCAGGAGCCGCGATTGGTGAGTGCCCAGCATCGGCAGCACTCGGCCCTCTGTTGCGCAGCCCATGAAGCCCACGGGGCGCACAGCGTGGCGCTGTACATGACCAGGGACAAATTGAGCGACTCGCTGTCGCATGTGAGCTGCACGTCGTTCACCCTGTGCACGGCCCGACGAGCAACGCAGGTGAACGCGGCGCGCATCTCCGGCTCCATGACCTGCGCTGAGTACAAGCTCCTACGCATCAACATGTCAAGGAGCGGGCCGCTGACGTGCCACTTCTTGATGAACACCACCCCTTGGGAGTCGCTCTTACTGAATGCTGGGCGACGTGAATCCCCCACGAGCGCCGACGACGGCACATCGGGAAGGGGTGGGGCACTTGGCGGGGCCAGCGCGGACTCTTTGCTGGACGGCAGCATCCGCGCGTAGGACACGGCAGCTGTTCGGCGCCAGCGAGGGCACGGCGGGCGAGAGCGGGGCCGAGGAGTTGCTTGAGCCCGACCGTGACCTCGAGAAACGGATGAAGTTGAAGATATACGCAGGACACGCCATTTCTCCTTGAACTGCTGAAACTGCCGCTGCAACTGTCGCGTGGCACTTCTGCCGCGGGCGACAACGACACCGAATGCACGGTCCGCGAGAGACGAGGCGGCGGCGGACCAGGAGGCTCGGGCGGCTTACTCCGCGGCATACTCACACGTGCGCGCGCGGCAGCGAGCAGCCGCAAGCGCGCGTCGACGCGCGTCGGGCGCCCGCGCGCGTGCCCGACGGCGCGTGAGCCACGAACGGTGGCTCGGCGCGCTACGGCCAGTCGGCGCACAAGTCTGCTCGCGATACTTGCCGCGCGCGCCCGTACACATACGTGCCCACAAGCATGCCTCAGCGCTTGCTGAACACTTCGATGACGAGACTCCTGCCACCATTCTCCTTTCTCAACTGTCGCACTGCAGCATGTCCCCCAACCACCATGCAACATGTGACGCGCCTTCCGAGATGGAGAAGATGAGGAAGGGCGGATGGTTTCAACGGAGATGGAGCAGGAAACAGTCCACATACACATGCTGATAACTGTCAGTTGTCAGAAGTGGGCTGGCGCTCATGGCCTGACGAAGCAGCGAGCATGCCAGCCGAGGCAAGGGTGACGTTGCACGGTGCGCAAGGCCGCTAGCGAAGAGCCACTGGCCACGTCGTTGAGTGCAGATCTATCGATGCCACCCTTGGTCAGCCCATCCACGATCACGCCTCGCGCGTCTTCCCAATTCGGGGCCCAGATTTGGCCCGAGCTCCGGAAGTCGCGGAGCCAAAGCACACGTGGCAATACTGAGTGTTCTGCCCGGGGCTTGGGCCTCATAGCAGCGACGGTGGTGACCACTCCCATTGGGTCCAGGAAAAAATCAGTCTGCAGCGCAAGTGGCTGCTGGCCATCTCGCTGGCGGCGCGCTGCTCCAAGGCATCGAGGTCCCCTGAGCACGTCGTGGAGTGTGGTAACCAGAGCAAGGCCGTGATCTGTTGAACTGATCGCGGTCATCACCTCACTTGTGATGATGCTTCGCGTCACCATTGAATGCCCCAGCGCGACGTCTGCCTGCCAACGAATGTCTGTTAAGCGCCCGCGATACTAGCGCCGATGCGCAGGAAGGTGGGCCAGCCCCGCGTTGGCGCACTACTTCAGTTCTTTCTGAACGCTGCATCACTGTATGTTTTCTATGTGATCGCGCAGCGGATAGGTGGATAGTGGAATCGCAGTGGCATGGCCTGCGCCCACCTCACATGGGCGTTGAGCTTTTGCATGTGGCCGCACGTCGGCGCTGCAGCATGGCGCCGAAGCGCAAACACGCAGACGTGCAGGTCGACTCGCGCGAAGGCCAGTGCCATGAGCAGTCCGAAGTACAACTTGGAAAGGATCTCCGAGGCGAGCTAGGACGTAGATATGCCAACGACCTCGGCGCTTCCGATTGGCTTCAGGGCTTAGATGTACTCGACCTGATCCAATTCATACCCACCGTTGCGCGCGGGGGAATGACGGGCACCACAGAACCCGAAAGTTCTGTCACTGATATCCGGCTCACCTTTACCAAAAGCATCCTCCGGACACTGAGATAAGTTGCCCTGTTTCTCCTGGGGTGGTCCTGCTACCTTGATGTCGTCAACGTGTCTGGTGGCCAGCAGAAGGAGCTCGCCCTCCTCGTGCTTGGCGATTAACTCGTAATCGTATAGCGCGGGGATGGCTTGGTACATTTTACTCGTGATCTTGGTGAGTTGGATGGACCAGCATCTCGGGGCATCCTTGCACCCGGTGCCTGGCTTCCTCGCGCAGAGAGTTACGAGCTCAGGGTCAAAATCCTCGCACCCCTCTACTTGCGCCGGACTACGACGGCGTCGGGGGAGAGCTCGAAGTCGACATCCTGCTGGTCCTCGCCTGTAGCCTCTGCAAGTTCCTGATAGCGAACGCTTTTCGGGAACGCCTTCTTAACATCCCACGCATCGATCGTCCTTCCTCGGCAGGCGGCACCAGATACAATCACGCGCTGGGAGAGCCGCGATGAGGCGCCGGCATCAGTGGCGGCGCAATCGGCGGCAGCGTCCCTGAAGCCTCGAAAAAGTCAGCCTCATGCGGGTGATCCGTACTTTTTGAGTGGAGCATATTTTGCTTCGTGTCCACTTCCACTTGCCTACCCACCTGCAGTCAAGGATGAGACGTGCTCCTCGGCGCCGGCGCCGCGAGCAGATGTGACCCACCCGTACTTGCAGTTCCTCAAGCACAGCGGCAGGGACAGCTGCGGCGCGGTCCCGAAGCTCTTCGGGGGCGGTGAAACCGGCGCCACGTTCGACCCTGGAACTGGACGCTCTAATAAAGTTTGTGCAACTCGTCCGGGGCCAGCATTCCCGTGCAAGCCTGCCTCCGCGAAGGGAGGAGGTGCTGCCCCCGCGATACAACAGCGCCGGTGCTGGCTTACCTTTGCGGAGCCTCTCCTCTCTAAGGTCTCCTCGAATGCGACCGACTCCGAGAGCAACACATCCTTCACGACTGCCTGCTGGTCTTACGTCAGGGAGGCCCACCTCGCGGCGTCGACCAGGTCTTGGTCGCCCAGGGAATATTCGCGGGACCCCTCTTTAATGGTGGACAGCCTCCCGTCGCCATGCGTGGGATCGTCGGGGCGCGCACCGGCATCCGATGCATCGGCGCTACTTCCCCTGGCGCCTGCCACTCGGGGCCCATCTTCCACGAGATCCCCCAAGCAGCGCCCGCCCGCCTCCCCAAGTATTGAAAGGAGAGAGCACATCTTGCCGCGGTCGGGACCGAGGGGCTCAACAGGGCTTAGTGTGCCAATCTCAAAGCTCAACCATGTCTCCACTTCGCGTCGGCCTGATCGCCAGTCAGCATGCCTGGAATGATCCGTCTCGACTTTATTCGGTCACGATAAACTCGACACCGCCGCCAACTTGGACGGCCGCGGCACTGCTGAGTTTGAAAACATCCCTGGCTAAGTGTAAGAGGCTCAGTGCCACCGAGCCCTTGGCGGTGACGGCGGTGGCCGCGCTGGCGTCGGCAAGGCCACACCGTGGCGGGGTTTTCGCAGATAGGCTCATGACATACTGCTCTACCGCCATCTATGCCTGGCCGCGGGGCGAAGTAGGTTGCCTACTAATTCCATGTACCCAGCTACCTAAGTCTATTGATCGTCGCACATATCCGAGGCGGCATCTGCTCGGCGCCTCGGAATTTGATGGTTACGGTAACTTGTTGGGCGCTCATCTTGACGACTGCGGCTGGACCATTCCACCCGCCCACATCTCTGGTGGATGAGGCTCGGTAGAAGTCGACCACCTCGCCTGGTTCGTTGCCCTGGGTCTGTCCCGCGAATGCGGCTTTGGTCTAAGAGGCCCAGCTGGCACGTAAGACGGCCGAGGCCACCACGATCTCTGGCAGAGAAATCTATCGTAGCAGTTGGACTTGAGAGCTGCCCCGGCTGCGTCGTCCGGGAGTGCCGACATGTCCAGCAGAATCCACGGTTGTCTTCCAAATCGGGCGCTGCATGGCGCAGCACATCCGTGGGACATGAATGCGTTGCCTGCAGACACGGCCTCAGACAGGAAGTCTGGCATACTAACTCCAAGTTCTTCACGCCGAAGTTGTTCTTCAAAACAGCGTATAGAGCGTCGCAAAATAGCACCGCGTCGTTCGATCATTCGGGCGCGCTGACCAGTGGCCCGCACTCGGACCACTACGCCGCGTCGATCAAAGAATGGCTTAGCTTCGGTACTAAGTACGCCACAGTCGCCGCGAAGAGATCCAACATGCAAGAAGGGCAGAGCACAGGAGCTCGGAAGATTGACGTCCAGCATCACTGGAGCCGCCCTCGAGCAGCCTTGCTGCGCGCCACCGGTCAATTCAATCGATCATGCGTCAGATCGGGCGACGGCGATGCAAGAGGATGTCTTTGCCTACTTCCTGATCGGAAGCCGGGACGTCGGCGGTCCGCCGTCGGCAAACAGGTCCTCACGCATTGGCGCCGCGGGTCGTCAGCGGGGCCTCGGTCAGGACGCGGCCCATCGGCATCCAGACTTACCTGTGACCCAGAGGTTCCTACCACGGGATCTTGGGACTGCTGCAAACAAGCCTCGCAGAGAAAGGATCCGCGCTGGCTGGCACGGCTGGGGCATGATCAGGATGCTTCTGTCTCATGGCGGGTCGCGCACGCATCATGGGCAATAGCATGGCGACTCAACGCCTGGCGGGAAGACGCACTTCCCTGGGATCCCTACATGACGCGGGCCCAGGCTGCTGCGATTCCCGCGGCAGCCGGAGCGGGCCCCAGGTGGGCGATCATGGCCGCCGACCTGCCGACGCCCACCTGCAGCGGTGGCGCAACGGCACGGCGGCCGCCCGGGCCTTTGCTGCCACGTCAGAATTGCGCAACGCCCCCCTCACCGCGCAGGCCGCTTCGTCAAGCGCGGCGACGGAGGGGCACGGGGAAGTCAAAAGGCAGCACCAAGACACCGCGCGGCCATGCGCGGCACAGGGCTTCACCCTCATCCCAACGGCGGTGGAAGCCCACGGCCGCGGGCGGGGACGCGAGAGGCACGCAGAGCTTTCGGGGCCCTGGCCAAGCGGGTGGCTGACGACACGGGGGAAGACACAGCACTGGTTGCAGACCCACACGCCCGGCGATTTCCTGTTTCCCTACACAGGGAGAACGCTCGGGCGGCGTCGCTCTTCCTCCAGACGCAATCTGGAAGGGCGGGGGTGGCTGGCCGCGGCCACGGCTGCCTTCACGGCGGACGCCGCGCGAAGTGCCCCCGGCGCCGCCCTCCGACCACCCCCCCGCCCTGGCTGGGCCACACAGACGCCCCCCGAGCCCTTTCGCCAGGGTCGCGCCGGCGACCCCGCACGCACGCCGCCCGGCCCTTTCTCGGCGGGGCGGTGGATGGAACCACAGAGGGCAACACCCACCAAAGCCGCAGCGCGCTGGGCTCGGTCGGCCACCCCACCGGTCGCCGCCGCATGGTCCGTAGCCTCGTCGCGGGTGGCTCTTCTCTCCAGGACCTTGGCCCGGCCTGTCTGCTTGCGGCTGCTCCCCCCCCTCCTTGCCCCCCCCCCTCCCCCCTCGTCTGCTCGTTGCTTCCCTCCCTTTCCTTCCCTCCTGGTCCCCGCCGTCTCCGCCTGGCCCCTCTCCTGCCCACCCGCCCGCCTCGCCGGCCATGGCCTCCCGCCCGGGCGTTCGTCGTCGCCCGCCTGCGCCCCCCCTCCTCGCCCCCTGCCGCCGAGCAGCACAGTCTGTCCAGGACAAGCGCGGCGGCATGTTCGCTTCGGTTCATGCAAGATTTGGGCAGTCTCTTCCAGCCCGAGAGACAGTGGAGTGGCGCTCGCATAGCGGCGCCCGCAGCTGCCAGCGCACACCATCCAAGAGGCCACCGTTGTCCCGCTGCGGCATCGGGCTGCCCCGCCACAGCGCTCCGCGTTGGACGCGGCTGGAGAGCGAGGCGCGCGGGCGACCAGCACAACGGCGAGACGGTGCCAGAACTGCGACCCGTAAACTGCTGGAAATTGAAGCACTGCAGAACGCGCTGTTGGACGGCGGGATGGCCCAAGTCGCGGACCGCAGGGCATGCGCGACATCGGCAGCTTGAAAGGTGGACGCTGGGAACGCAGCACGCAGACCAACGACGGCCCCTTCTGCGCATGCTTCCGCCAGATGCCCACCGACTGGGAGGTCGCTGGCGCGTTCGACTGCGGCGTCATGGAACAGTCGCGCGAACTGCTCCCCCGTGCCAAGACCCAAATAGATTGTCGCCGATGTCGCCGAACACGGCTTCTACCTTCTTGTGGCGAACGACCGGCACGTAGCCTTGTGTCTTGCGCGCATTCGCCCTTCCTGCCCCCTCCCTGGCGAAGCATTAAAAAGGAAGGCGGTTCTGCCTGTCCATTCACGCGGCAAATCGTAACGTGCAGTGGGACGCTGTCTCCAGCTCAATGCGTCGACGACGATACCGCCTGGCTCGCGTCGAGGCCTGACGCGGGCTGCCCCGTCATCTGCCAAAGAAGCAAGAGAGACCAGGCAAGGTCTTGGCAGGTGTAAGCAGACATTTCCCGAGCAGCGGGTGGACACGTGTCACGGTGAAATTGCTGACATCAAAGATCCATCAAAAAAACATCGCTGCTTTGATGGCGTCGGTGTTGGCGCAAGTCCAGTGGCCTCTGATCTCATCCGGGACATCAATGCCTACTGCAACTTTACGCACTTGAATAAGCTATCTCGTTTTCCGAGTCCTGTCGCTCTGCTCCATCTTATTGGAGAGTATCTTCTCTTGTTGTATCCTATGTGTGTGTCGGGATTGGGCCGACAAAGAGTCCGGGGTTGACACTGCTGGGTGCCCGACGAAGCTGCCAAAGCCTCCTCCCCGCGCCGAACAGCCAGTGCATCCATGGGCCCTACAATCTTCTACTCGGCCTGAACAGAGGACGCTGCCCCGGCCGAACCTAAGTGCGCGACCAATCGTACGTGGAGTTGTGCGACGATTCTGCCCAGCATATGGCATGATGCACCTCCGACACGTCAGTAGCTGCTGCTGCGCAGCAGCTCCCGGGCACGCTTGCACTTATTACCCTGGTTTCTAGAGCTAGGCAATATCATCGTCTCTTGTTTTGCTGTCCCATCGTCGGCCGCCTGTTGGGCAGCCGTCGGCCGACCGGGGAGTGGGGGGATTATTGGCGATGGTCTCAAGTCTTCCCCTCCTCTTCCTCCTCCTCCTCCTCCTCCTCCTCCTTCCTCCTCCCCCTCCTCCTCCTCCTCCTCCTCCTCCTCCTCCTCCTACTCCTCCTGGTTCTGGTTCTGGTTCTGAAAATCTCTCGAATGGGCAGTTCGGGCTGCATTGGACAAAGCTGGCCCCGGCATGCCCCCCCCCCCCAAAACGAGCAGCAGCGAGCGCCGTGCCCAGCCCAGCACCGAATGGCCAGGCTGCGCGTGCGTCGGGGCAGCGGTCGGCGACTGGGCAAGCGTCCTCTGGTCGGCCCAGTGAGCCCCTTGGGCACGCCCTCGCGAGTGCGCGGGCAGCTTGAGTGCCTAAGGGGAGCCGGCAGACCGCTCTGTCGGTCGCCACGGCCTTCTGGGGGCCAACGTTGAAGTCACGCCCCTGCCTGGTCCTCCGCCAAATTCCACCCGCCATCACGCGGGACGGGAGGGGGAGGGAGGGAGGGGAGGGGAAGGAAGAAGGGAAGAGGGAAAGGAAGAAGGGAGGGAGGGAGGAAAGCAAGGACCGCGGGAGAGAGGGCGGGGAGGGGAGGAAGGAGAGGAAACCAAGAACGGCACAGGGCAAAGGACGAGCAGGCAAAAGGCCACTAGGAGCACGGACGATGACCGATGAAGCTCACGGTGCTGCAGTTGCGCAGAACAGCACATGAACTAAGTATGCACGCATTTGAATAGAATGGGCACAACGGAATCAGTCCACGCTGGTTTCCTGCAAGTGTAACCTTCTATTGACTGAACTAGAAATTGACGGCACCATCATTGTTTAGCGGCCGAAACACCAACCCGATGACCTGCGCGGACATAGAACGGGTCGTCCGCAAAGAGGGAAGCACACATGTATAGGATGTCCGTCCTTGTCACGGCGCGGCCGCCCACGCTTTTGGCGGCCGGAGACGGCGGTGCTCATCGGAGTCTGCTGGGTGGGCCCCAGGCGCAGGGGGCGCCGAGGGGGCACCATCGGCCGCGCCCTGTCGCTCCTCGAATGCCGAGCCGTGGCACGAGGTGGCGAGGACGCGGGTAGGTCCGGGCCGGTCCAGAAGGAGCCGGCTGGCTGGCTGCCCCGCCGCAACCGCCCAGGCCGCTGCGGCGGCGGCAAGCCAGAGCTTCTCGGGCCGCAGGCGCGCCCAGCACCCGCGACGCCCGCATGTTTACGTCACGCTCCCGAGCATCCATGGATGCCTCGGCGAACCTCGCCGCCATCCCCGCGAGCCAGCTCCACGCGTCCGCGGCAACGCGCGCATCAGTTGGCGCGGCAGGCCCCGCAAGCGAGGGCCACGGAGCGCAGGGCCTGGCGGTGCACCATGACGGCGGGGGTTTGGCGAGGACTTGCATGAGGACTGGCCAGAGGGTACCTAGACAGCACCCGCGAATGGCTGGGAGGGGGCCAGGTTGCGCAGGTGGCAGGCGGCGGAGTAGAGCCGGGCTGGCTGGGCCGATGTGCCTGCGCGATGCCCACTGGGAGGGCCAGTGGGAGCTCACAGGGGCAGCTGGAGCCATCGCCGGGCGCACCTGGCGCTGGTAGGCACCAAGAAATGCGACGATCGATCCGCGCGCCGCGCCTCCGTAAACCACGAGCAGCGCTTCCACTACGACAGGATCGAGCTGGCCTGCCCCGGTCGTGGACGTCTGGACACCCTCCGAGAAGCTCAGCGGGCGACCGAGGCGGCCAAAGAGGATGGCGGCGGCCAGCGCTGCTGGAGCAGCCTCGCGCATCATCGAAGCAGCCAAGACCCCTAAGACGTTGACCACGTTTGGCGCTGGCAGGTGGAGCCCCTGCCAGCGCCTGCACCGGGCCGGCAAAGGGAAGGCCTGGCGAGGAGTGGCCTGGCCACTCGACAAGCACATCCACGGGGCGCGAGTGCACGGCGGCAAGGAGTGCCGATGTCAAGTGCCACAGGCCAGCCGCCCAGCCAGGGAGGGCCAACGGGGCCGCCGACAGTGGGGGGCCAGCCGGCGCGGCACCGCGGCTGGGGTCAGGCACGAGCGTGTCGCCTGAGGGCAGCGTCTGGCACAGGAGACAGCGAGCGCGAACTGGTGCTGCTGCTGGAGCTGCTGCCGTTGCGGCGGCCCGCGAGCGGGCCGAAACTGCATCGCGCAGGCATTTACCGAAGACCGGCGGCAGAAGGGCGAGCTCCGCGGCGGGGGCAGCAGTGCACCCTGGCAGGATGCCTGGGATCGTCTCACCATCGCCCCCTCCGCCTTCCAGAAGACCCACTGGGCCAACCTCTGGCACGGCCCTCTGCGTGGAGCTCTCCTGCACCCGGACACTCCTCGGTGAGTACGCCCCGCGCGTGAGGGCATCCTGGAGCTCGGCCAGCTGCCCGATCCGCCGCCGCTGCGGCTGCCGCTTCCGCCGCCAGATGCGCCACAGCTTGATCGAAGCACGGCTACTGCCCGGACAGTCCAAGGCCCCGCCATGCCACCCGCAAGAGTTCGTGCATCAATGGTGTAAGCTACTTCTACAGGGGACAACTGACGTCGTTGAAACATGCAGTGTCACACCCCCTCGGAGAGGAGGTGATCACGAAACATCTTCCGGCAGCAAGGACCGCCGCCACTGGGACACGCACCGCCGCAGCCCCTGTTTGGAAGAAGGAGCATAAGCAGAGCTGCGCGTCACGCAGGAACCGCTGCTGGCACTAGAGAGGCGCTGTGGATGCGCGAAGAAAACAACGATAGAGCTCTTTGATCTTGAGCCTCAGAGGCTATGGGAACAGCACCCAGCGGCCATCTCAGATGCGACGAAACGTTGGGCCTGGGTCGGACCCAACAGAGATAAAGATCGTGCTTCCGCTCCTGGATACGTCATCCCACCATGCGGGATAAACCCTGTTCCCGGGCCCAATCGGACGTGGCGCGTCGCCCATCGTGCTTCCCTGATCGGCCCCACGCCCACAAGGAGACAGTAGCGAGTTTGGCCCCACAGCCAACCACCCAAGACCCCCGCTTGAAAGCAGATGATGCGCCTCGTTTTCAAGCCCGCCGTTCAACCAACCCCTTTGACACAAAAAGGGTCGGTAGCAGCGCGTGGAACTTCCCAGCGTGCACACGAGAGGGCGCCCCAGGGAAAACCGGGGGGCCCCGAAGAAACAAGCCAGGGTCAGGCCCACGGAAAGACAAGCATAAACCAAGGCCTCCGCCGTAGCGGCGCCAGGAAACAGAAAAACCAGGCACGGCATCAGCCCAAGCATACGGTGATAGCATTGCCAGTGAAAAGCCCATCGTGGATTGGCCATGGAAATCACCGCCACCCTCATCAGATAAGAAGCCCGCCAGGGTCTGAAGCATCCTGAACGCACTCCACAACGAACGCCCCCACCGCACCTAATACAGCATACGGGTCCGTCCGCCGGAACAGGGGGCAGAAACGACGGCCAGGTAAACGCCACACTGAAGCACCAAACCCCCGCTGCATTCCGCACGCGCTCCGCCGGCCACCCTGCAGGAGGGACGGGGCCGAAACAAGTCACTCATGCCACCGGCCTGCGCGCAGACAGGCACAAACCCAGACATCGAAAAACCTGCGCAACGGCCCATTCGCCGGAAGAGGGGGGAGATAGACAAGCTCGAGCCGCACCACACAATGCCGCAACCCCGCTGCCCCCTCAGAAATTGACCTCAGTGCTTCTCGGTCTGCCCCGGCCATGTGGCAAGTACCGCGGGCGGGGGGGCGCACTGATGAAGGAGAAACGTAAATAACGCGAGGACGGTAGAATGCACCAATTCCACGTCGACCTCCTGCAGGCTGCATTGACGGTCTAGGTATCGCTGTTGTGCCACGGGCTCCCAGAAAGGGGCAGGGCTCTGACAAGATCATAAGGCTCGGAAACCATCAGAACGAAGAGGACAGGGAATGGGGGAGCGAGAGGGGAGCAGGGACAGGAGCAGGTCTGCGCCTCCGTTTCTCAGCAAGAACCGGGCCACGCCACACCCCAGCGCCGCCACCAGGGCCACAGAGACTCGATGTGCCCCGCGCCGCCCACCTGGAGGCGCAACTGCCGAAACAGCACGCCGGCTGACGGCCCTGGTGAGCATACCCAGCTTCCTGCTGCCACCAGCGCGTCGCGAGCACCACCCAACGCCCAGCAACGAAGGACTGCTTGAGCACAGCCTTTGACGGCAATCCCGTCGCAGAGGACACAGCGCTGCACCCCCGCCAAAGAACGACGACCAAGCAGGTGAAAAGCGCGACGGTGGTCTGCACGCACACGCGCCACGGCACGTTGTCCGAGAAGCAGCTCCAAGGAGTGCGAGACTCTAGCGACGCGGGAAAAAGGATGGCCACTCGTCGGCCAAGCACTGGCACGTGGCATCAGCGAGGTGGGTCTGCACGCATCAGGCAGCCACTGTCCCCGGCAGCCCGCAACCAGCAGGGCGGCGCACACCAGAGCGTTGTCCGCGACTGCGGGGCCAGGGGCGGCCCACCCAGGCCAGTCAGGAAGGCCTAACTCGCGTGGGGTCGAGAGGCTCTGCCACGCCCACAAGCCTGCGCCCGCACAGCCCCTCAGAGAAACGCCTGCTTCTAGAAATCCGAGCGCGGGAGTTCCCACAGGCAGGCACGCCTCTGGCAAACATCAAGCACCGCGCGGGCAGCGCAGTCCATCGACACGCCCAGATCCAGGACTGCACCCCAGAATTGAGCCAACAAGCACCTCCCAAAAGCGCCAGGGCACAACAGTCCCAGGACAGCCGCACTTCGTCCGAAATACCAAACACAACACGCCAAAGCCACCTCAAGGCAGCCAGAATACCATCCACTTCAGCCTCGAAGACCGCTAGGGCGTGTACCTCAGGAGGCAGGCCACCCTCCACGAACACAGCAACGATGTGAACATGGCCCCTGCGCGCCAGACAGGACTCCAGCAGGGGCTGCGCAGGACGAGGTCGGCACGCCACACAAGGTCAAGCCAGCCACGTTGGTCGGCCCACGACACCGAGCACCCCAGTGGGCACCCCAAGCGAGGGAGCACCAGCAGCGCCCCAGCCAGTACAGCAGCCTGCGCAGCAGTAGGCCCGGCCGCCGTGGCCACAGCCTTGCCTAACCCCACCTGCCACGAGGCGTGGTGAGACAGACACCACTAACCCACATGACGGAGCCTCTGCTCTTGGTGGCACCGCAGCCCGAGCCAGAAAGACTGGGTCGTCGCAGTGAAACAGCGCGGGGGAGCGACCAGAAGCAGACAGGTCGAGCGCACGCAAAGCTGATGCTTTCAGGTCAAGCAGCGCCGGCAGCACCGCCCGCACACGATGGGAGAAGCTTCAGAGGGTCCACGTGCTGCCAGAACTGAAAAATTTAGAGACGCCCGCGCCCGCACAGGGCCTCAGCAGCAGGACGGGCAGCACAGCGTCAAGGAGACACCACAAGCCGCACTCCGCAAGAGACAAAACAGGCTGTCCGGCAGTTGTACCAGAGGGGGCGCCATCGGGCCGCCCCCAGGGACGCCTTCGTAAGCATTGCCTTCACTAGGCCAACTCAGCGCCACCACCACCTCGTCCCATTCCCGACAGAATCCCCGAAGGGAGGGCAACGGGACTCGCAACTGAACAACGGGACTCGCAACTGGAACAACGGGACTCGCAACTCAACAACGGGACTCGCAACTGGCAACAACGGGACTCGCAACTGGCAACAACGGGACTCGCAACTGGCAACAACGGGACTCGCAACTGGCAACAACGGGACTCGCAACTGGCAACAACGGGACTCGCAACTGGCAACAACGGGACTCGCAACTGGCAACAACGGGACCGGCAACTGGCAACAACGGGGCTCGCACCTGGAATGTCGCAGCTAGGGCTCTAGGGCTATAGGGTTGTAGGGCTATAGGGCTATTAGGGCTGTGGCTACAGGGCTATTGGGCTGCAGGCTATAGGGCTATAGGCTATAAGGCTATGGGCGATGAGGCTGTAGGGCTCTAGGGCTATTCGGCCGCCTACCACGCTCAATCCCAGCGCGGATTCGTGGCAGCCCATGCGCAATCCCAGCGCGGATTCGTGGCAGTGCTTGCCTTGATGTCTGCTCTCTGTCAGGTTTGCTCCAGGTGAAACCACCGATGCGACTGGGGGCGCGTTCCGTACTCGACTCCAAGGCGAATACAATTAGGAGCGTGTTGAAAGCACTCCTGAACTTGGGCGTGGCGCCCACAGCACTCGATCTGGCCGTTCGTGGTCAACATCACCGTTTTGACCGCATGGCCCGCGGGAGCTGTGCTGGTCACAGGGCACGTCTCACTCAAGGGTCCGGCCAGGAAGTTTTCCAGTGCGGATCAAGGCCACACAAGCGATCGCGTGTTCACTAGGAGGTCGAAGAAGGCCACGGGGAAAATTTCGTCATCGCCTAGCAGGTCGTCGAATGCACAGAGACTTCCCTTTACAGCTGCCGGGCGGGAAGGAGCGCGACCGCGGCCGCGTTCTGACTTAGCGGCCGTTGGGGGGTTCAGCACGGCCGTTTGGGGTGGACATAATTGCTCTGTGAGGTCCGAATGAGGAAGAGGGTGAAGAGGAGGAAGGATCACATGCAAGAGGTCGGCCAAGGAAATTTCGTTATCGTCGAGCAGGTCTTCGCCATGAAATTGTCGAGGAATTTCGTTGTCATCGGCAGGTCGTCGTCGACATGTAGTGCCGTTCTATTGGCTGCAGGAGGCCCGCATATGACAAACGGAATAATCATTATGATCGCGGGCTCGGTCCTTGAAACAATACGGAAGAATGTCGGGAATATTATAGGCTTCTCCGTATGGTTACGGCAATGTTTTCAATCCGGTGAACGGGGACCATTTACGATTACGCAATCGAAAAACATACATATTATTACAATCCGGGCGAATACAAAATCAATGCAATACAAATAAGACAAAACCGGATTTCACCGCTAATCCATAAACGAATTCCCGACATATCTCACCATTCTGTATGTCCCGCTAAGGCCGACTCACCAAACCGGCTATCCCACAAAAACAAGCTCTAGACTTGAAAACGGTTTCGTCTTTAAGCCTTCCGTCCCGTTTGAACCCAGTTTCCTGTTAAAGCAACCTCTCCCATTAAACCTATTTCTCTTTTTGAAGCCAGCTCTCCCGGCTCTCCTGCTTAAGCCGGCTATCCCGCTTAAACCGGTTCCCCCGCATAAGCCGGATCTCCCGCTGAATTGGTAGGCCAGTTCCCCCGCCTAAGCCAAACTCTCTTTCTTTTACCAACTTTCCCGCTTAAACGGGATCTCCTGCAGAAGCCGCACGTCTCTACAATTCCTTCGTTTGCGCGCCCCGTTGCTGCCAATTGCAGGTCTCCCTGCTGCCAATTGCGAGCCTACCAATTGCGAATCCCGCTGGACTCGCAACTGGCAACAACGGGACTCGCAACTGGCAACAACGGGACTCGAAACTGGCAACAACGGGACTCGCAACTGGCAACAACGGGACCGGCAACTGGCAACAACGGGGCTCGCACCTGGAATGTCGCAGCTAGGGCTCTAGGGCTATAGGGTTGTAGGGCTATAGGGCTATTAGGGCTGTGGCTACAAGGCTATTGGGCTGCAGGCTATAGGGCTATAGGCTATAAGGCTATGGGCGATGAGGCTGTAGGGCTCTAGGGCTATTCGGCCGCCTACCACGCTCAATCCCAGCGCGGATTCGTGGCAGCCCATGCTCAATCCCAGCGCGGATTCGTGGCAGTGCTTGCCTTGATGTTCTGCTCTCTGTCAGGTTTGCTCCAGGTGAAACCACCGATGCGACTGGGGGCGCGTTCCGTACTCGACTCCAAGGCGAATACAATTAGAAACGTTTTGAAAGCACTCCTGAACTTGGGCGTGGCGCCCACAGCACTCGATATGGCCGTTCGTGGTCAACATCACCGTTTTGACCGCATGGCCCGCGGGAGCTGTGCTGGTCACAGGGCACGTCTCACTCAAGGGTCCGGCCAGGAAGTTTTCCAGTGCGGATCAAGGCCACACAAGCGATCGCGTGTTCACTAGGAGGTCGAAGAAGGCCACGGGGAAAATTTCGCCATCGCCTAGCAGGTCGTCGAATGCACAGAGACTTCCCTTTACAGCTGCCGGGCGGGAAGGAGCGCGACCGCGGCCGCGTTCTGACTTAGCGGCCGTTGGGGGGTTCAGCACGGCCGTTTGGGGTGGGCATAATTGCTCTGTGAGGTCCGAATGAGGAAGAGGGTGAAGAGGAGGAAGGATCACATGCAAGAGGTCGGCCAAGGAAATTTCGTTATCGTCGAGCAGGTCTTCGCCATGAAATTGTCGAGGAATTTCGTTGTCATCGGCAGGTCGTCGTCGAAATGTAGTGCCGTTCTATTGGCTGCAGGAGGCCCGCATATGACAAACGGAATAATCATTATGATCGCGGGTTCGGTCCTTGAAACAATACGGAAGAATGTCGGGAATATTATAGGCTTCTCCGTATGGTTACGGCAATTTTCAATCCGGTGAACGGGTACCATTTACGATTACGCAATCGAAAAACATACATATTATTACAATCCGGGCGAATACAAAATCAATGCAATACAAATAAGACAAAACCGGATTTCACCGCTAATCCATAAACGAATTCCCGACATATCTCACCATTCTGTATGTCCCGCTAAGGCCGACTCACCAAACCGGCTATCCCACAAAAACAAGCTCTAGACTTGAAAACGGTTTCGTCTTTAAGCCTCCCGTCTCGTTTGAACCCAGTTTCCTGTTAAAGCAACCTCTCCCATTAAACCTATTTCTCTTTTTGAAGCCAGCTCTCCCGGCTCTCCTGCTTAAGCCGGCCATCCCGCTTAAACCGGTTCCCCCGCATAAACCGGATCTCCCGCTGAATTGGTAGGCCGGTTCCCCCGCCTAAGCCAAACTCTCTTTCTTTTACCGACTTTCCCGCTTAAACGGGACCTCCTGCAGAAGCCGCACGTCTCTACAATTCCTTCGTTTGCGCGCCCCGTTGCTGCCAATTGCAGGCCTCCCTGCTGCCAATTGCGAGCCTACCAATTGCGAATCCCGCTGCTGCCCGTTGCGAGTCCCGTGCCAGTTGCGAGTCCCGTTGTTGCCAGTTGCGAGTCCCGTTGTTGCCAGTTGCGAGTCCCGTTGTTGCCAGTTGCGAGTCCCGTTGTTGCCAGTTGCGGGTCCCGTTGTTGCCAGTTGCGAGTCCCGTTGTTCAGTTGCGAGTCCCGTTGTTCCAGTTGCGAGTCCCGTTGTTCAGTTGCGAGTCCCGTTGGTGCCGATCCCCGAAGCGACAACAAGCACCCACCACCCCGGACACCACCTCTGGAGCGCAGCACGTCCACACGAAGCGCGCCAGGCCCAGGCGAAGGCCTGCACAAAGCCATTCTGCACGAGCCACAGACGACGCGACGCCTCAACCGTAGGCGGCAAACAGGTCCTGCAGAACAAGGCGCGTGTCCCAAACATCGCGGGCACACCCGCGGAGCCCCGGGCCCAGAAAGCGCCGCATAGGGAACCCCAGGCGCCGGACAGTCTCACACCCAGCCCAACGGCCCCAGGACGCAATAGAGGCGATAACTGGCCGGAGCCGCCGACGGTCATTTCTGAAGGCGGGCACCCAGGGAGCGAAAGCGCCAGAGGCGCGGCCGAAGAGCCAACGCACCAGACCGAACCCACAGAGCGGGAGCTCACGCAGGGCACCCCCTCGAGAAGCAGCCCGCCGGGCGAAGACAACACGCGGACGCAGATCAGGCGCAACTGCATCCGACAGAAGGCCCGCAGGCGACGACCTGGAACACCTCCCACTCGTCCGCAGGGACCTCCGCAGTGCCAGAGCCGCAGGTCGCCCACGCCCACTGCCCACTGTCTTGCGCACTTATTGCGCGGTCAAGGACAGCCCGATCGCCATCCGCAGGAAACGGCTGTGGGCCGACGCTGTGCTGCAGGAGTCGCCGACGACACGCCGCAACAGACTCACCCCGGGAAAGCGCAACCTCGTCCACCACCAGTCGCGCAGGGGGGGGGGGGCACCGGACGAGAGGCGCGCAAAAACTTGCAGGGCACCGTGGGGCCGCTCGAAGGAGTCGCACTCGCAACGGGCGCACCCAGGCAGCACCCAGCCACCACGCATCAGTACCTGTACACACCCCTGTAGCCAGGAGGCGCAGTCGAAGATCCATCGGGCAGGGCGCCACCCTGCGCGACAAACACGTCGAATATAGACCCCCAGCCTGCGCACTCAGCCGAGAAAGCAGCGGCGAAGCAGCCCGCAGGCCTGCAATTGCGCTTGCAGGCCGTGGCAGGCTACCTCAATACCACAAGGTCAATAGCACAAGTCCGGGCCCAGTTTGGTGCGCCAGCTCGCTTGCCTGCAGCCCCTCTGGATTTCCACCGTGAGGGGGCCAGGGACTTCCCGCGAGAGGCGCCCACTTGAGGCCCAGGACGGGGTGGCCCAGCAAGGTGGGGTGGGCGATCCTTTGGTTTTTCTCGGTCTCGTTCTGCCTGCACAGAACCAGGCGGCACAAGGTCCGCCCCGAATTTAAGCAGCCATTGACCTGCAATGGGCTTTTGATGTTGCCTCCCACAACGCCCTGTGCGTCAACATCGATCCAGCGGGCGCTCGAGGCATGGACTGGCTACTGCTCGATGATTTCCTCGCCTCTGACCAGCTAGACGCGGCTTCGCAAAGCCTTGCGCCGACACCCTGTGCAAGAAGTGGTGACACTGCCCACGGTCGACGGTTTAGCGTGCCATTTTTTTTTCTGCCTCCGCAGCGGCGGCCACAGGTCGGGCGCTCGGCCCGCGCCGCGCGCCGCGCGCCCGGCCCGCGCGCGCCCCAGCGCGTCCCCCGAGAGAGAGGCGGACGAGATGGAGCGCAGGGTGCCCCCGTCCAGGGTCGGGTCTTTCACCGCCCTTCGTAGGGCCCCCCGTGGAAAGAAACGTACTCGCAGCCCACGCCGAACCACCCTCCCATGAGCGCCCCCAGATGACGGCACCAGCCCTCAAGAGAGCGAGAGGCTGGCCCCCCCATCCCCAGGGAGACGCACGGGGTTGGCCCCGCGCGCGCGGCCAGCAAGGGGAGAGGAGAGCATGACAAACAACAAGCAAGGCGAACAAGACAAAAAGGGTGCAAACATACTGCAAACATCATTCGCACGAGCAAGACAAGGACCGCATCACGACTGAGAAACACAAACACGGCAAATGACCGCACCACGACTGTGATACATAATCAAACAAATATGTGAGCAGAAACTGTGAAGAAGGCCAAGGGGGTAAGTAGGAACATCGACAAGGTGTAATGCGACCTTTCGCGTTTTCCCAACACGCCGAGGAGCAACTCAGTGGGAAGATATTGCAAACAACCATTTGCGCGAGCTAGACAAAGACCGCATCACGACTGCGAAGCACAAGCAAGGCAAAGGACCGCATCACGACTGTGAAGCACAAACAAACACATATAAAACAGAAGCTGTGGGAAGTGAAAATTTACTGCAAACAATCACATGAGCGGGCAAGACGCGGAAGAGCCGCAGCGCAACTCTGAAACACCAAACTGTTTCCACCCCGGCGGGGACCCCCAGAGCCAAAACAGAAGCTCGTACAGAAAGTTCAGCAGCAGCTTCCGACTGGATCTGCCCTTTGGGCCCCTCCGCGCGTTAGTCTGGCGATGCCCCTTGGCGAGTCGGCGGGAGATCGCCCAGCCATGGCCACGGTGCCAGCTGAACTCCATGCGGCGACGGTGGGCGGTGGGGGCGCCAGCGGCGGGGGCGGCGGCAGCGGCTGCGGCGGAGCCCCCGTCTCACGCAAGTGTACACGCGAGGCTGTGGGGGTTGGCGACGCGGTCGCCGTTGAAGCCGACCGCGCCGGCCTAGTGGATTCGTTGGGGGCGTGGCCTTGGCCACTAGCACAGTTTGTGGACGACTTCGCTGTCGCAACTCCTCCCCCGCTGACTTTCGCGCACTGGCGTTTTCTATGCCCGGAAACGGCCTCCTGCTAGCACGCTGCCCCTCCCACGCGGAGTCTACCGACGCTTCTGTTCACGCTTCTGGACAAGCCCGCTTCTCAAGCACTGTGTAGCCGCACCTCGCCCCAGGATGTGAGTCCGACCGTGGTCTCTCAGAAAGCAATCCTGAGCACCCTTTTTGAATGATGCCCTGCCCGTCGCTTACCCGAGTGAGCAATTACTGCCAGGAGTCGGATCCTTCAGCGAGTTTTTTCTTTTTTTTTGACGGGCGGCTGGGCCCCCCACTTCCAGTCTGCACTGGCGCCAACCTGCCTTAGCTGGGCTATTATGTTTCCAGCCCATTTTTTTTTTTGCGCGGCTCGCGCGCAGGCCGCCTGCTGGGTTGCGCTGGCGGCCCCCCCACCCTGTCCTTTTGCCCGCGCTCGGCCTCAACAGGAGGGACACCCAGCCCGCACAATGTTGGACCTGGCCAGTGCACTAACATAACAGCCAGCACCTGAGCCAGGAGCGTGCTCCCAATTGGCGGCGCTCTCTACCCCACGCCCGCGCGTCAACAGCAGCCCTCCCTCCGGGCAGTCCCTCTGGAGGCAGTGCGGGCAAGGAGCCAGGAGTGTATGGGGTAATTTGTGGGGCGCTACTAGTATGCGTTCGTCCAGCCTGCCCTGGTGGCGGCTGCTGTGGCAACGCCCCAGCGGACAGCCCCAGTGGTACCGCCAGTTCTCCAGCGCCCCGCGTCCAAGACTGCACTTGTCGCCCAAGGTCTCCGGAACCTCCACACTTGCAAGCCCACCAAGCCAATAACGCGATTATCCCGTGTCGTGCGCGGGACAAGATGTCACCCCTCCCCGCTCTTGCACCAGCGCCTGGTGCGGTGTGTTGCGTGTGGGCTCGCCGCGTGGATTGCCCTCCAAGCCCCCTCTGCTCACGCCCTCGCGTTGTTCCAACTGTACAGGGGAGGGTGGCTGAAACACGCGTGGCGCAAATTCGCTGTAGCAATCGCGCGTGGCTGGGCGCGTTTGGAGTGAACGTGGCACGCTCTTGCAGCAAGCGCTCTTCCCCCTCATGGCTGATCTTGTTGGTTCTGTCTGGTAGGTCGCTCCCTTTCCTGTCGACAAACGGTAGGTCTCGCACCGCCCCTGGGTTTGCGAAGGGCGCGCGCCGCGCCCAAAACCTGTTTCGGAGTGATCGGGTGGGCAAGACTGCTCCCGCCCCTGGCCCCCCCCCCCTATCTTGCACTCTCTGGGGCGGACGGGGCGTTCGCCGCGCCTGGGCCTGGCCCTGCGGGCCAGGGAGGACCCCCTGACGCTCCCAAGGGGCTGTTCTGGAAGTGGAGGCGGAGACAGCTGCACAGTACCGCAGGGCACGCGAGCCGCTGGGAGCGCGAGCTCTGTGGATGCAGCCACAAGCTGCACGCCGCGCCGGACCCCGGGCCCCGGGCGTCCAGCCCGCAAGCCCTGCTCCCATCCTGTGGCCCCACCCACTCTCTGCCCTCCTTCTCCCAGACCGGGCTGCCCCGCCAGAACGGTGCGCGCCACCGTCTTCCCCGCCAGCGGAGTACCCGGCTTGTAGTCTGCACGCTCGCCATGTCTGGGCATTGGTCACAGTATCCTGGGGAGGGTGCGGCGCTCAACCAGCGGGGATGCCTCCCACACTCGGTGCCTGCCTACTTTCGCCTTGCAGTGCCTGATTCTGCGCTGCTGGCCAGCCCACGGCGCCCCGGCGCGCCCCTGGAGGGATGCGGGCGAGGCGGGGCGCGGGGTGGCCCCGTCTAAGGTCGAGTTCCCCACCGCCCCTCGTAGGGCACTGAGTGGGCACGCAAAAAAAAAAAGGGTCCGATTGTACAGGTACGCGCAGCCAGGAGAGGGAAAGGGTTAGAAGCGTCTCAACGCCAAGTGGCGGCTGAGGCAAGAGGGAGGAGGAGGAGGAGGAGGAGGAGGAGGAGGAGGAGGAGGAGGAGGAGGAGGAGGAGGAGGAGGAGGAGGAGGAGGAGGAGGAGGAGGAGGAGGAGGAGGAGGAGGAGGAGGAGGAGGAGGAGGGAGGAGGAGGAGGAGAGGAGGAGGAGGAGGAGGAGGAGGAGGAGGAGGAGGAGGAGGAGGAGGAGGAGGAGGGAGGAGGAGGAGGAGGAGGAGGAAAAGGAGGAAAAGGAGGAGAAAGAGAAGAAGGAGGAAAAGGACCCCGGAGCCCAGACAGATACGGACAGTGCCTCAAGGCAGTGGCACTGAGCAGGAAGAACCAAGAAGCAAACCTATTTAAGGATCCAAGCCAGCCAAGCCGGCGACAAGAGGACACCAACAGGCCTAACACGCGAGTGAACAGCCCACACCCGGTCACGAAGGCGAACAAGCGACACACGCCCAGGCACGAGCCCTTGCGATACAGACCCACAAACCAGGCACGGTGGTAGAATGAGCGACAAGAGAAGGCTGAATTAAAAAGCTACACGCAGCAAAGAGGGGGGGGGGAGGAGAAGCATCTCCACGCTAAATGGCGGTTGAGGCACGGGGGGGGACAAGGAAAAAGGGAGAAGGAGGACCAGGAGCCAACAGGATTTCTCTTTCCTCCTCCTCCCCCGCCTCCTCCTCCTCCTCCTCCTCCTCCTCCTCCTCCTCCTTTTCCTCATCTTCTTCCTCATGTTCCTCCTCATCTTCCTCATCCTCCTCCTCCTCCTCCACCTCCGCCTCCTCCGCCTCCGCCTCCGCCACCGCCTCCGCCCCCGCCTCCGCCTCCGCCTCCGCAACTGCCTCCTGCTCCTTCTCCTCCTCCTCCTCCTCATCATCATCACCACCACCACCACCACCTCCACCATTCCACCACTACCACCACCAGCACCATCATCATCATCATCATCATCATCATCATCATCATCATCATCATCATCATCATCATCATCATCATCATCATCATCACCATCATCATCATCATCGTCATCATCATCATCAGCAGCATCAGCATCATCAGCATCAGCATCAGCATCATCATCATCATCAGCATCATCATCATCAGCAGCATCATCATCGTCATCATCATCACCATCATCATTAGCAGAATCATAATCAAAATCGTCAGCATCAGCAGCAGCATCACCATCATCATCGCATCATCATCATCATCATCATCATCATCATCATCATCATCATCATCATTATCGTCATCGTCATCATCAGTTTAATCAGCATCATCATCATCAGCACCATCATCATCATCAGCATCATCATCATCATCATCATCAGTATCAGCATCAGCATCATCATAATCATCAGCAGCATCAGCAGCATCATCGTCATCAGCAACAGCAGCATCATCAAACACCTTCATCATCATCATCAGCATCATCATCAGCAGCAGCATCATCACCACCATCATCATCATAATCAGCATCATCAGCAGCAGCAGCATCATCATACAAATCATCATCAGCAGCATCAGCATCAGCATCATGGTTCATCAACGTCATCATCAACATCATCAGCATCGCCATCATCAACATCATCAGCAGCATCATCAGCAGCAGCAGCATCGTCATCATCATCACCATCATCAGCATAATCATCAGCATCATCAGAACCGAAGTATATTCATCATCAGCATCATCTTCATATGCAGCAGCATCAGCATCATCAGCATCAGCAGCATCATCATCAGCAGCATCATCAGCATCCGCAGCATCAGCATCATCAACATCATCATCATCATCATCGTCATCATCAACATCGACATCATCACCACCACCACCACCATCATCATCACCACCACCACCACCACCATCACCATCGTCATCGTAATCGTCAGCAATCGCATCATCGTCATCAACATCAGCATCATAATCAGCATCATCATCAGTATCAGCATCATCATCACCATCATCATCAGCAGCATCATCAGAATCATGGTCATAATCATCATCGTCATCATCAGCATCAGCATCATCATCAGCAGCAGCATCATCAGCCGCCTCCTTCTCCGCCTCCTTCTCCGCCTCCGCCTCATCGTCTTCCTCCTCCTCCTCCTCCGCCTCCTCATCATCATCATCATCATCATCATCATCATCATCATCATCCTGCCGCTCATGCTCCTCCCCTTCCCCATCCTCCTCCGTTGCGTTGCACTGCTTTGCATTGCGTTGCAAGGTTTCGCATTGCTTTGCATTCTCTGCGCCACACAGATTACACCACATGATTTGCACCGTCTGATGTGCACCACATTGATTGCACCACCTGGGTTGCACCGTATAGACTGCAAGATATCAGTGTGTTGGATTGGCAGCGAAGGTGTGGAAAATGCTTCACGTGCGTCGCCATATGCTTCCCAGCGCGTGACACATTCACATCATGGGCATGATGTAGTGGGGGGGACTTTCAAGTGGCATCGACGTCGATAGTTTCCATCAGCAGGTTGCGGTGCGAGGCGAGCAGCTCGAGCCAAGTGGCCATAGTCCAGGCTCCCTGCGTTGCTGCTCCCAATAGCAATCTAAGGTATTTACACCAGTTGCGTGCTAGAGCCGTGTAAACTTTGTCGGGAAACTCCACACGGCCCATCAAGGTGAAAGTACGGACCGGGAGACGTCCTAGAGCGCACAAGCCCTGCATCAAACTATAACAGCACAAGCTACGCGTGACGCGCGCAAGGTGGTTGAGACAAGCGGGCCATGCCCACAAGGAACTGCAACTACGGCGTCGAAGTGGCGACCCGAACATACCATGGTATCCACGTGATCCGCATTGGCCATCCTACCCCTACCTAATTCTGATTGGCAACACTATTGTTGTTAATGTTCGTCCTATTGGCTTTCTGCTTCTCTTGCTCAGGGTGTCTAGAGCTCCGACCACTTTATTTCGGCACGGCACCCCCTCCATCACCCACACATTCCGCCAGCCAGTGCGCCCCTCCGCCCCGACCCCTTTATTTCGGCACGGCACCCCCCCTCCACGCCCCCATCCGCATCCCCCCCACCCACCAGCCAGCGCGCCCCTCCGCCACCCCTTCATTTCGGCACGGCACACCGCCTCCGCCCCGACCTCTTTCTTTCGGCACGGCACACCCCCTCCGCATCCCCCCACCCACCAGCCAGCGCGCCCCTCCGCACCCCTTTATTTCGGCACGGTGCAGCCCCCCGCATCCCCCCACCCACCCCACCAGCCAGCGCGCCCCCTCCGCCCCGACCCCTTTATTTCGGCACGCCCCCCCCACCGCCCCACCTCCGCCCCGACCATGTATTTTGGCACGGCACACCCCTGCGCCCCGACCCCTTTATTTCGGCACGCCCCCCCCCCGGCGCCCCCCCTCCGCCCCGACCCATTTTATTCGGCACGGCACGACCACTTTATTTAGGCACGGCACACCCCCTCCGCATCCCCCCACCCATCAGCCAGCGCGCCCCTCCGGACCCTTTTCTTTCGGCACGGCACACCCCTCCACCCGACCCCTGTATTTCGGCACGGCACACCCCCTCCGCATCCCCCCCCCCCACCAGCCAGCGCGCCCCTTCGCCCCGACCCTTTATTTCGCCCCCCCCGCATCTTTCCATTACCAGCCAGCGCGCCCCCTCTGCCCGCGACCTCCTTATTTCGGCACGGCCCCCACTCCCTCCCCGCGCGCCCTCCGCCCCGACCACTTTATTTCGGCACGACGCACCCCCTCCGCATCCCCCCACCCGCCAGCCAGCGCGCCCCTCCGCCCCGACCCCTTTATTTCGGCACGGTGCACCCCCCCCGCATCCCCCGACCCACCAGCCAGAGCGCGCCCCCTCCGCCCCGACCCCTGTTTTTCGGCACGGCACCGCCCCCCTCCTCCCGCGCGCCCCCTCTGCATCCCCCCGCCCGCCAGCCAGAAGGTCCCCCTCCGCCCCGGCCTTTATTTCGGCACGGCACCGCCCCCCCGCGACCCGCGCACCTCCAGCCAGCGCGCACCCTCCGCCCGCGCCCCCTCCGCACCCCCCAACCCGCCGGCCAGCGCGCCCCTTCTGACCCGACCCTGTTGTTTCGGCACGGCGCCGCCCCCTCCGCCCTGACCCCTATATTTCGGCACGGCACCGCCCCCCCCATCCTGAGCGCCCCCTCCGCATCACCCCACCCACCAGCGCCCCCTCCGCCCCGACCCCTTCATTTCGGCACGGCACTGGTCCCCCATCCGGAGTGCCCACTCCATCGTCCCATCCACCAGCCAGCGTTCCCTCTCCGCCCCGACTCCTTCCTTTCTGTGCAAGAACCATGGCATGCGTGCCACTTGTTTTTTCTCCTCAATCTCCTACTCTGTCTCTCGTTGTCTCTCGCTCTCTCTCTCTCTCTTTCTCTCTCTCTCTCTTCTCTTCGCGCCCGCGGGGGGTAACATGGATATCCTCCGTTATAGCATGAACGGAGGATTTCCACGATAAGATTGCTCATCGACTCTCTACCATGGGCAAGGGTCCACGTAGAGGGGCAATGCAGCCGTACAATATACAAGCGTAACGTGGAGGTGTGCCACGTTGGAGGATTAACGTCGTTACGTACTTAAGGAGGCTCTAAGCGTGGACTTTCCCCGTGCAAGCCGAAGATGCCGATAAGAATGCCTTCCAGAAAACCTTCGTTGACATGAACGGAAAGCCCGTGACATAAAACACCTTCGTGAACTATACATCTACATAAAGATCACGTGTAATTCAGGCGCGCTCCACAGCCGTCCACAAATTGTGCGGAACATGCGCGAGGTAGTTAAGACGAACGGATCGTGCCCCCAAGGGGCTCCGACTACGGCGTCGAACTGTCGACACGAACATACGATGCCTTCCATATGATCCACACGTGATGCCCTCTCCCTCTCCCTCCCTCCCTCTCTCTCTCTCTCTCTCCATCTGTCTCTCTCTCTCGCTCTCTCTTTCTCCCTTTCTCTGTTTCTCTCTCTCTCTCTCTCTCCCTCTCTCTCTGTATGTACATATATATATATACGTATGTGAAAATGCGCATACAGAGACGTGTGTCTCCCTCTCTCTCTCTATCTACCTCCTGGCCCTTTCGGGGGGGCATGACCATTGAGATCCCCTGTTGGCGTATCAATATGGACATTCCACGTTTAGACTGTCCGTCAAATCACTGAGATGGAAAATGCTACACTTTAAAAGACCAGGTGGAGCTACGTGCAAAACCATATCAGCCAGCGTTGACTCCAAATAGATAGGAGGACAGGAGAAGGACGAGAGGAGGATGGGAGGAGGACGAAAAGGAGGGCAAGAGCAGGACGGGAGGAGAACGGGAGAAACAAAATCAAGCAAGCGGAAGCACGCAAGCGCAAGCGAGCAATAACAAGCAAGCAAGAGCCAGCGATCAAGTGCAAGCAAGCAAGGGCAAGCAAGATCAAGCAAGCGAGAGCAAGCACGCAAGAGCAAGAAGCAAGCGCCAGTGGAAAAAGGGGGGGCATTGGAAAAAGGTGGGATGCCATTGGAAAAAGGGGGGGCTGAAGAGCTGAAGACCAATTACTTATAATGAGCTAGGGCTCCTATAGGGCAAGCCTATTTGGAATAACGTCGAAATTTCCCACGTTACAGGGTTCACATCATATTTTTTTTCCTTCGTGCGTTGCTGTAGGATTTGGACGTTCTCGCCTTGTCGGGCTTCCGACGCTCCGAGACGGTTCAAGAGGCTCACAATATCAGCTCAAGACAGCCCAAACGGACGCCAAGAGGGCCCCGGCCCCGGAGACTGGCAGCAGGATCTCAAAGGCCCCCTACAGCCCCAGGAGGCCCCACATACTGTGTCCGTAGCGCTTACAAAACTGGAGACTACACTGTGACCCTACAGAGCTCAAGTCTCGCGCTGTAGCCTCCAGCAGCGTGCATCAAACGTAATTATCGGCTATCACGAAGCATATGGGTATCACTTACGACTGCGGGTTGCACTGGCGAGCAATACATACATGTAAATAGCAATCCCACAACGACCCTACGATGACCGGAACAACTGTCACATGTTGTGTCATTCGTTTTCCTCGTCCTCCTCTTCCTTCTCCTCCACCTCTCCCCCGTACGCCTCGTCATCATCCCACCGGCACTTTAGGGCGAAGGTGGTTTAGGGCGCTCCATCTTCCGAATCCGTTCTTCCCCTTCGGGATGGGGGTTATCACTCTCTTCTTAATCTACACCCTATCCCCCACCCGACCGGTATTCAAAGTACACGTTGTGGGTCGCAACGCGGCAGAAGCAGTCCGCACGAGCGTCCAGGCAACCCGGGTTAATTACTGTGCTGCGAGTTGTCCCGCAGGCAAGGGCAACGGAGAAGACGAGAGGCGGCCGCAAAGACAGGAGGAGGGAACAGAGGGCGCTCTCACGCGGCGAGGCCGCGAGGGGGCGCGCGGGGCGGCTGGGCCGCAGGACAGCGCGAGCGCGGAGCGGCATCGCGGGCGCACCCAGGAGAGGAGACAGCGGCTGCAGTGCAGGGCGGTGGCCAGCAAGTAGGGAGCTGAAGGAGCGGCGGGCCGCCAGGATGGCGGGCCAGGGGGCGCGGCGAGGGGGGGAGGACAGTGGCTGCGCGGGACTGCTGCGGTGGGCTTGGCGCGTGGCCCTGCGCCGGTGCGGCGTGGCGGAGGCGAAGCGCGAGCGCGGCGCGGGGAGAGAGGGGCGGCGAGGCGGGGCGGAGAGACCTGGCAAAGCCGGGTGGCCAGGGGGAGCCAAGGCGCCCAGCTGCCACAGAGCGACGCGTGGAGGCCACGCAGAAGGCCAGGGGCGGCGGGGGGAGGGCAAAGAGGCAGCGAGCCGAGCCCAAGGCCGGTGCACGCATCACAGCCATGGACAGGGCGGCGCCCAGCGGAAGCGGGTCCCGGCGGACAGCCGAGAGGCGAAAAGGGAGGGCGACGCAGGGGCGGCGCCCCCAAAGCTAGGGCAGCACGAGATGCCAGGCAGGGGCAAGTGCCAGCCTGCTGGGCTCACAGCCGGTGGGGCAGCGTCTGCGCCAAACGGGCTGGGGCCTGCTTGGCCCGAGGCAAAGCGCGCGTCGCGGCGCCCCAGCGTCGGGCAAAACCTGAATCGTGCGCGGTCGCCTAAAAATCGCGTTGCGTTGTTTTGGGCAGGGACGAGGGGGGCCGGCAAATTGCCTGCTGCGCGCAGGTCCATCAGTCTCATCAAAAACCATGGCAACGATCATGCAAAGGCGTCCGCGATCACTCTGCAGTTATTCGATAGGGATGATGGGTGGAGCCCTGGCACGCGCGGCGCACCTCGCTCGCGTCCGCATTGGTTCCAAATGGTGCAGAGACTCGAGTGATACGTGGTAGGAGTGCGGGTGGGAGTGAGCGAGACGGCAGTCCTTCGGGGGTGTAGCTTGATCCCTTTCCGTACTCCCTCCCCCTGGGTCTGGACGGCGAGGCGGTAGAGCGTCAAAGATGGACTCAGCAAGAAGGCACCAATCATTGACAATCCTTCGGTTTTGGACCAATGTTGGTCGCGTGTGGTTGTGGGGGGGGCGCTAATGATTAAGAACCCCCCCTTCTTTGATCGATGTCCCTCCAACATGGTCTCGAGGCCTCCAAGGCTCCCAAGAGGGCCCAAGAGACCGCTAAGACGCCATCCAAGGCCCCCAAGAGCCCGGAAGAGGCCCCCAAGATACCCCTAAGAGGCCACCAAGAGACCCCAGGAGACATCCCAAGCGACTCCGAGCGGCATCCAAGAGATCTCTAGTGAACTGAGACTCCCCGAGGTATCGAAATGACGTCACGCTCTCGCAGACCTAGCTCGAATAACAGACCAAGTTCAGACCTCTCGATGCATCAGACGAACGCGTATGATGAATTTGAATTGGAACCTGTGCGCACCAGCTCTTTAGCTCCCCTACAGCCCGAGTTAAGTACAGAACACCGACAGCACCTGTCAAGATAACTCGAAGAATACAAATAGGTTCGCGGATCTAGCTCGAGTAGCAGACCGAGTTCGGACCTCTGGATGCAACAGACGCACGCGCCTGACCATTCTGAATCAGTTTCTGTGCGTAACAGCTCTGTAGCTCTCCTAGATCTCGAGTTAAGCACATAAAACCGTCAACGCGTGTGAAGATGATGAAGATGATTCGAAACGGCCGATCCCGCCGCCATGCTTTTCGGCAGTAATAGGTACTCGATCGAGCTGAGATTCAAACGGCGAGCAGGAATAAGATCGAATCGACTACAGGTGAGAGGAATCTTGGTTCTCAAAATGAATTGTCAAATATCTTTCGAATCTCAGCAAAACCGACCCCAAGTCGTCAGATTGTCTCTTTACCTGCGGTCTGCCAACTAGCTCCACCCTGCGCCCGAATTCCTCTTAGCTTATCTCGCCGAAGAGCTCTACGACGTACTAGCTCTCCAGCGCGCTGGAATTACTCCTAGCCTTCCAGCAACTAGCTGGGGGAAGCTCTACAAGTTACTCTTAATTCCAGCAACTGGGAGCCGGCGGTAAACCGTCAACCAAGCGCCGGCAGCCTCGTAGAGCTCTTTGATCGGAACTGCTTGGAACATGGAAGAAGCTTTCTCCAGGTGATCTGAAAAACTCGTAAAATTACGACTTTTAGCTTTCTTTCCAAAGTCGGTTCCCTCAAGTGTTTTGATGGTAATATTGAAAGTTATGACTGGCGCCGGGGGTAAACCGTCACAGAACTGGAGGCGCTTGAAAGCTCCCCTGCGGAGCTCTGAGACTCTGGGAAGGTTTCTTTAAGGACCCGGGGGGCCCCTTGAAGGGCTTCCGAAGCACCTGTTATTGTCCAAAACCCGAATAGCCAAGCGAGAGACGCGCGCGCGCGGATCTCGTCGCGCAAGCGCCACACCGGGCCCTGCCCCCGGAGCCGCGCGTGCCCCCGCGCTCGCCTCAGACTGCTTCGCACGCTGTGCGCGCATGAAGTGCGGCCAGATGCACGTCTTAACGGTGCGCGGAGGCATATTGTCCAAAACCCGGATAGCCAAGCGAGAGACGCGCGCGCGCGGATCTCGTCGCGCAAGCGCCACACCGGGCCCTGCCCCCGGAGCCGTCTTAACGGTGCGCGGAGGTACTGGAAACCGTGCCTGCACGCGTGGGGGCACGCTGTCTGGGGTGCTTCGCGAGGCCTCTGGAGCACGTTCTACGGGAACATATTGGAACAGGCGCTCCGGGACACGCTGGGGGCCCCGGGAAGTCACAGAAGGGAACGTGGAGCGGTGAGCGCGGGAGTGCGGCGACGCACGCGCACCCGCCGGCTTTTCTTCCGACAACCCGATCTAGCCCAAGAGGCTATCCGGGAAAACGTGCGCGCTGGCGCTGGAAAGCTTGCCTGGTGCGCTGCTGAAGGGCTGAGAGCGACGCCTCCACGCGCGCCTGCACGCGTGGCGGCTCGCTGCCCGGGAAGCTTTGCGAGGCCTCTGGAGCACGTCCTACGGGAACGTATTGGAGAGGGCGCTCCGGGACACGCTGCGGGACCCGGGAAGTCACAAAAAGGAGCGTGGAGCGGCGAGCGTGGGAGTGCGGCGACGCACGCGCACCCGCCGGCTTCTCTTCTGACAACCCTATCTAGCCCAAGAGGCTATCCGGGAACCTGTTATTGTCCAAAACCCGGATAGCCAAGCGAGAGACGCGCGCGCGCGGATCTCGTCGCGCAAGCGCCACACCGGGCCCTGCCCCCGGAGCCGCGCGTGCCCCCGCGCTCGCCTCAGACTGCTCCCCACGCTGTGTGCGCATGAAGTGCAGCGAGATGCACGTCTTAACGGTGCGCGGAGGCATTGTCTAAAACCCGGATAGCCAAGCGAGAGACGCGCGCGCACGGATCTCGTCGCGCAAGCGCCTCACCAGGCCCTGCCCCCGGAGCCGCGCGTGCCCCCGCGCTCGCCTCAGACTGCTCCGCACGCTGTGTGCGCATGACTGGGATCCGGCGGTAAACCGTCAACCAGGTAACCGCCGGGAGCCTCGTAGAGCTCTTTTCTCGCGCGGCGCTCGAGACACACGGAAAAAGCTCTCCCAAGCGTGAAGAAAAAAGCTCGGAAAATGCGTGCTTCCTGTTTTTATCCAACGTCGGTTCCCTCAAATGTTGTAATGACACTGCAGCTACGGACCTGAGAATTTGACTGGCAGACGCGGCATAACCCATTACACGTGAGAAAATTCTGGTTTCTCAAAATAAATTGTCAAATATATTCCAAATCGTAGCAACACCGACCCTAAGTCACCACATTGTCTCTTAAGGTCGGGTCTGCCAACTAGCTCCACCCTGCGCCCGACTTCCTCTTGCCGAAGAGCTCTACGAGGTACTAGCTCCACCCTGCGCCCGAATTCCTCTTATTATGTCCAAAGAATAAGCAGAGAACCAATAGTTGTTCGGCCCGAGCGCTGATAGCAGATGATCTCAGGCGTCTATATATATATATATATATATATATATATATATGCCACTATTGCCCCTGATGCTCTATAGCTCATCTGCAGCACGAGTAAAACCAAGAAGAACAATACCAGATCCAAGAAAGTAGCAGAGTACGAATCAGTGTTCAGCACTAGCGCTACTAGCAGACTGAGTGTGGGTGTCTAGATGCGTTCAAATAGCGCGCATAACCATTATCTTCCGATTGCAATGCCTAAGAGCTCTCAAGCTCATCCGCACCTCGAATTCAAACCAGGAAACGAATTCCATCACCAGAAAAAAAATATTAGTAGTTCTGCGCGTATGTGATCATAACAGACCTAAGCCAAGCGTCTAGATACTTCAGACTATCGCGCCGCATGATGTTCTTCTGATTTCTGTGCAGAAGAGCTCTCAAGGGCATCTGCAGCTCGAGTTCAATGAAAAATCAGCATCATTTGGAACCTAAAAAAACGTATACGAATAACTTTCCGGACCTAGCTCGAGTAGCAGACTGTGTTCAGAGCTCGAGATGCTTCATCCGAACGCAACTGAGGATTCTGGATTGGTTTCTGTGCGTACAGCTCTGCTACAGCTCGAGATAAGCACAGAACACCGACAGCGCCTGTAAAGAGAACTTGAAGAATACAAATAGTTTCGCGGTCCTAGCTCGAGTAGCAGACCGAGTTCAGACCTCTCGATGCAACAGACGAACGCGTCTGGTGATACTGGATCGGTATATGTGCGCACCAGCTTTGTAGCTCTTCTGAATCTTGAGTGAAGTACAGAAACCAACAGCACTTGTCAAAATGACTCGAAGAATACGAATAATTTTGCGGACCTGGCTCGAGTAGCAGATGCAATTGAGACCTCTCGATGCAACAGACGAACGCGTCTGATGTTTCTGAATCGGTTTCTGTAAGCACCAGCTCTGTAGCTCTCCTAACTCTCGAGTTCAGCACAGAAAACCGTCAACGCGTGTCAAGATGACTCGAAACAGAGTCGGTTCCTGCAAGTCTTTTGTTATTAATATTGCAGCTACGGGCCTGAGAATTCGACTGGCAGACGCGGCGTAACCCACTACACGTGAGAAAAATCTGGTTTCTCAAAATGAACGGTCAAATATCTTTCAAATCTTAGCAAAAACGACCCCAAGTCACCACATTGTCCCTTAAGGTCGGGTCTGCCAACTGGGCGCCGGCGGTAAACCGTCAACCTTTCTGACCGCCGGGAGACTCGTAGAGCTTCCTTGTCATACATTATGTCCAAAGAAGTAGCAGAGAACGAATAGTTTTTCAGCCCGAGCGCTGATAGCAGACTGATCTCAGGCGTCTAGATACGTTTCACTATTGCCCCTGATTTCCTTTCCATTGCTGTGCTGAACAGTTCTGTAGCTCATCTGCAGCGCGAGTAGAACCAAGAAAAACAGTACCACTTCCAACAGAATTATAGAGTACGAATCGGTGTTCAGCCCTAGCGCTAATAGCAGACTGAGCGCGGGTGTGTAGATACTTTGCAATCGCGCGCTGATTATACTCCCGTTGCAATGCCGAAGAGCTATCAAGCTCATCTGCACTTCGAGTGCAGTCCAGAAAACGAAGTCCATCACCAGAAGAATAGCAGAGTACTCGTCTGCGCTTATAACAGACCAAAGCGAACCGTCTAGATACTTCAAACTAGCGCGCCCCATGATTTTCTTCAGATGTCTGTGCCAAAGAGCTCTCAAGCTCATCTGCTGCGCGAGTTAAGTGAAGAAAGTCACCATAGTTTATACATAAAAACAAAAAAGTCGAATACGAATAGTTTTGCGGATCTAGCTCGAGTAGCCGACCGAGTTCAGACCTCTCGATGCAACAGACGAACATGTCTCATGAGTCTGAATCGACTCGTGTGCGTATCGGCTCTGTAGCTGTGCCACAGCCCGAGTTAAGTACAGAAAACCGACAGCATCGGTCAAGATGACTCGAACAATACCAATAGTTTCGCGGACCAAGCTCGAGTAGCAGACCGAGTTCAGACCTCTGGATGCAACAGACGCACGCGCATGATGATTATGAAAATGTCTGTGCGCACCAGCTCTGTAGCTCTCCTACAGCCCGAGTGAAATACAGAAAACCGACAGCAGCTATCAAGATGACTCAAACAATACGAACAATTTTACGGAC
>CAUYUJ010016781.1:7500-82500 GCA_963575745.1 Prorocentrum cordatum | reverse complement strand
GTAGCTACCCTAGAGCTCGAGTTAAGTACAGAAAAAAACCAACAGTCCCTGTCAAGATGACTCGAGCGATACGAATATGTTCGCGAACCTGCTCGAGTAGCAGACCGAGTTCAGACCTCTGCATGCGACAGGCGGACGCGCCTGATGTCTCTAAATCAGTTTCTGTAATTACCAGCCCTGTAGCCACCCTAGAGCCCGAGTTAAGTACAGAAAACCGACAGCACCTCTCAAGATGACTCGAACAATACGAATAGTTTCGCGGACCTAGCTCGAGAAGCAGACCGAGTTCAGACCTCTGGATGCAACAGACGAACGCGCCTGATGATTCTGAAAGAGTTTCTGTTAATATCAGCTCTGTAGCTCTCCTAAATCTCGAGTTAAGTAGAGAAAACCGACGACGCGTGTCAAGATGACCCCAAACGGCCGATCCCGCCCGCGTGCTTTTTGGCAATAATATCTACCCGATCGAGCTGAGATCAAGACGGCGAGCGGGAATAAGATCGAATATCACGGGAAAAATACTAGAGCTCTAACGAATTGCTGAATTTCGAAAACAAAATTTTCAACCGACCAAAAGTCACCAAAAGGTCCGTCGAGATTTTTCTTGCCAACTAGCTCTCCAGCGCCCCGGAATTATTCTTACTGGGCGCCGGCGGTAAACCGTCAACCTTTCTTACCGACGGGGGACTCGTAGAGCTTCCTGACCATATATCATGTCCAAAGAGTTCGCAGAGAACGAACAGTTTTTCTGCCCGAGCGCTGATAGCAGACTGATCTCAGGCGTCTAGTGATATCCCATTGCTGTCCTGAACAGTTCTATAGCTCATCTGCAGCGTGTAGAAAATACCATTAGGGAGAAAATAGCAGAATACGAATCCGTGTTTGGCGTCTGCGCTCACAACAGACCCAAACCAAGCGTCTAGATGCTTCGCGCCTCATGATCTCCTTCTAATTTTCCGCCGAAGAGCTCTCGAGCTGCTCTGCAGCTCGAGTTCAGTGAAGAAATTCACCAAGATTTGGAAAAAATATCGGTCGAATACCAATAGTTTTGTGAACCTAGCTCGGGTAGCAGACCGAGTTCAGACCTCTCGATGCAACAAACGAACGCTCCTAATGCTTCTGGATCGGTTTCTGTGCGTACCAGCTCTGTAGCTCTCCTACAGCCCGAATTCAATACAGAAAATGGACAACATCTGTCAAGATGACTCGAAGAATACGAATAGTTTTGCAGACCTAGCCCGAGTAGCAGACCGAGTTCAGACCTCTGGATGCAACAGACGGACGGGCCTGATGATTCCGAATCAGTTTCTCTGCGTATGAGCTCTGTAGCTCTCCTACAGCCCGAGTTATGTGCGAAAACGGACAGCACCTCTCAAGATGACTCGAACGATACGAACAGCTTCGCGGACCTAGCTCGAGTAACAGACCGAGTTCAAACCTCTGGATGCAACGGACGAACGCCCCTGATTATTCTGCATCGGTTTCTGTGCGGATCAGCTCTGGAGCTGCCGTAGAGCTCGAGCTCAATACAGAAAGCCGACAGTTTCTGTCGAGATGACTCGAGCGATACGAATAGTTTTGCGGACCTAGCTCGAGTAGCAAACCGATTTCAGACCTCTGCATGCGGCAGGCGGACGCGCCTGATGTCTCTGAATAAGTTTCTGTAATTACCAGCCCTGTAGCCCCCCTACAGCCCGAGTTAAGTGCAGAAAAGCGACAGCACCTCTCCAGATGACTCGAACAATACGAATAGTTTCGCGGACCTAGCTCGAGCAGCGGACCGAGTTCAGACCTCTGGATGCAACAGACGAACGCGCCTGATGATTCTGAATCGGTTTCTGTAAGTATCAGCTCTGTAGCTGTCCTACAGCTCGAGTTAAGTACAAAAAACCGACAACGCCTGTCAAGATGACTTGAAACAGCCGATCCCGCCCGTGTGCTTTTTGGCAATAATATCTACCCGATCGAGCTGAGATCAAGACGGCGAGCGGGAATAGGATCGAATATCACGGGAAAAAATACTAGAGCTCTAACGAATTGCTGAATTTCGAGAACAAAATTCCGACCAAAAGTCACCAAAAGGTCCGTCGAGATTTTTCTTGCCAACTAGCTCCACCCCGCCCCGGAATTCGGAGCCGGCGGTAAACCGTCAACCAGGTTTCCGCCGGGACCCTCGTAGAGCTCTAAATAGACCAAGTCGGATCCTTGATAACAGCAGAACAAGGCTTGTCAATTTAAGCTTCAAACATCAGAAATGTTGTTTTCGGGTTTTACACAACGTTGGTTCCTCCTAGTCTTTTGATCGAAATAATACAGCTAGAGCCCTGGAAATTGCACCATCGAACGCGCCATGATCGACTCCAGGGAATAAAAATCTGGATTTCCAAAACGAATTTCAAAATCTCTCACAATCTCCAAAAAACCGACCCAAATGTCACACATTGTCCGCCCGGGCCGGCTGGGTCAACTGGCGCCGGCGGTGAACCGTCAACCTGGTCACCGCCGGGAACCTCGTAGAGCTCCTTCCACGCGTGAGAGTGCTCAGAGCCGAGGCATTTCTCGAAAAAATGAACATTGATTTTTCTCATGTCGAGATGAAGTTGGTTCCGCCAAGTGTTTTGATAGTAAATGTGCGCCTACAGAGCTCATATTAAGACGCAGAGGCCCTCATAGTCGTTCACAGGTGCAAAAAATCTGCTTTCTCAAAATGAATTGTCAAATATCTTTCAAATCTCAGCAAAACCCACCCAAAGTCACCACATTGTCCGCCCGGGCCGGGTCGACCAACTGGGCGCCGGCGGTAAGCCGTCAACCTTTCTTTTTGCGGACTTTGCGGTCGACTGTGCAGGCTTTCCAGCCTAGTCGGAAGCAAGGAGCGGGCGCATCGGGAGTAGGCGGAAGCCTCACCGATCCAAACGATCAGAGGCGAAAGCCAACTCTTATTAGGAGGATGAGAGGTCAAGCACACACACACGACAAACAAAGGCATGGCGTGAGTGAGCACAATCAAAATCAAAATCAGACGTCAACCTTTCTTACCGCCGGGGGACTCGTAGAGCTTCCTGACCATATATTATGTCCAAAGAATAAGCAGAGAACAAATAGTTTATCAGCCCGAGCTGATAGCAGATTGATCTGTCTAGTGATATCCCATTGCTGTGCTGAACAGTTCTATAGCTCATCTGCAGCGTGTAGAACATACCATTAGGGAGAAAGTAGCAGAATACGAATCCGTGTTTGGCGTCTGCGCCCACAACAGACCCAAACCAAGCGTCTAGATGCTTCACGCCTCACGATTTCCTTCTGATTTTTCGGCTGCTCGAGTTCAGTGAAGGAATTCACCCTCATTTCGAAAAAAATATCGGTCGAATACCAATAGTTTTGTGAACCTAGCTCGGGTAGCAGACCGAGTTCAGGCCTCTCAATGCAACAGACGAACGCTCCTGATGCTTCTGGATCGGTGTCTGTGCGCACCAGCTCTGTAGCTCTCCTACAGCCCGAGCTCAATACAGAAAATGGACAACATCTGTCAAGATGCCTCGAAGACTACGAATAGTTTTGCGGACCTAGCCCTAGCAAACCAAGTTCAGACCTCTGGATGCAACAGACGAACGCGCATGATGATTCCGAATCAGTTTCTGTGCGCATCAGGTCTGTAGCTCCCCTACAGCCCGAATTACGTGCGAAAACCGACAGCACCTCTCAAGATGACTCGAAGGATACGAATAGTTTCGCGTAGCTCGAGTAGCAGACCGAGTTCAGACCTCTAGATGCAACAGACGAACGCGCCAGATTATTCTGCATCGGTTTCTGTGCGAATCAGCTCTGTAGCTCCCCTAGAGCTCGAGTTAAGTACAGAAAACCAACAGTCCCTGTCGGGATGACGCGAGCGATACGAATAGTTTTGCGGACCTGCTTGAATAGCAGACCGAGTTCAGACCTCTGCATGCGACAGGCGGACGCGCCTGACGTCTCCGAATCGGTTTCTGTGAACACCAGCCCTGTAGCCCCCTACAGCCCGAGTTAAGCACAGAAAACCGACTCGTTATGTACAGAAAACCGCCACTGCGTGTCAAGATGACCCGAAACGGCCGATCCCGCCGCAGTGCTTTTTGGCAGTAAGAGGTACCCGATCGCGCTGAGATCAAGACGGCGAGCGGGAATAAAATCGAATATCACGGGAAAAAATACTTGAGCTCAAACGAACTGAGGAATCTCGAGAACAAAATTTTCAACCGACCAAAGGTCAGCAAAAGGTCCGTCGAGATTTGTCTTGCCAACTAGCTCTCCAGCGCCCCGGAACTGGGCGCCGGCGGTAAACCGTCAAGCTTTCCTACCGCAGGGGGACTCGTAGAGCTTCCTGACCATATAATATGTCCAAAGAATTAGCAGAGAGAAGAAGTTGACAATTCATTGTAAAAACAACTGAGGGAAACAAATTCCGAAAAACAACCAAAAATCTAATTGTCCTAGATTCTTGGATAATCCTTGAGACAGCTTCTTGTGTTCCGATCAGTGCCGCGCCAGAAAAAAGCTCTACAAGGCTTCCGGCAGTTGCCTGGTTGACGGTTCACCGCCGGACACCAGTTTAGCATGCGTGAAAACGCTAGATGTTCCCGGAGAGCTCTCTCAGAGCCATAGGGTTTTAAATTAGAAGCCGGACGATCGTGGCGTCTGCCAGCAGCCCATCTCTGCCGCCCCAGAACCCCGCAGAGGCTTGTTTGTCACAGCAGCCCGTCCGGGGGCGCTTCCGGAACGCGTCCACGCGTGCCTGCGCGCGTGCAGGCACGCGTGGAAGCGTCCCCCAGCGCTGACCAGATTGTTGTCCAGCGTGAGTGCCTCTTTGCTCTCCGGGTTTATCTCGTAGAGCTCTTCGGCATCGATAAGCTAGAGGAATTCTGGCGCGGGTCGGAGCTGGAATGAGCTAGAGAAATAACTCGTGGAGCTTCCCTCAGCTGGTTGCTGGAAGCTTAAGAGTAATTCCAGGGCGCTGGAGAGGTAGGCAAGAAAAATATCGACTGATTTGTTGCTGACTTTTGGTCCATGAAAATTATGTTCTCGAAATTCAACAATTCGTTAGAAATCTAGTATTTTTCCTCATGATATTTGTTCTTATTTTGCGCGCCGTCTAATCTCAGCTCGACCGGGTAGATATTACTGCCAAAAAGCGCCGGGGCGGGATCGGGCGTTTCGAGTCATCTTGACACACGTTGACGGTTTACTGTACTTAACTTGAGATTAAGAAGAGCCACAGAGCTAGCACATACAGTAACGAATTCACAATCATCAGGCGCGTTCAACTGTTGCATTGAAAGGTCTGAAATTGGTCTGCTACTCGAGCTAGGTCCGCAAAACAGGCGCCCGCGATGAACCGTCAACCTGCTCACCGCCGGGAGCCTCGTAGAGCTCCTGACACGCGTAAGATTGCTCATAATCGGAGCAGAGAGCTTCTCGGAGCATTTTTACAATTAAATTCACATTTTTTGGTGTCAACCTGATGTTGGTTCCTCCAAATGTTTCGATAGTACAACTCTCTCTAGAGAGCTGAGCTGCTCTCGAAATCAAGTTTAAATACTAATGCGAAGAGTAAAAATCTAGCTTCTGAAAACGAATTGATAAATATCTTTCAAATTTTAGCAAAACCGACCCAAAGTCGTCACGTCTTCTTTTCTAGTCGGGTCGACCAACTGGCGCCGGCGGTGAACCGTCAACCTGGTCACCGCCGGGACTCGTAGAGCTCCTTGCACGCGCAACAGTGCTTAGGATCGGAGCAGGGAGCTTCTCGGAGAATTTCTATAAAAACGTCAAATTGACATTTTTGGGTGTCAACATGAAGTCGGTTCCTGGAAGTGAACTGATACAAACTGGATCTAGAGAGCTGAGCTGCTCTGGGAACAAAATTTGTCTGCCAATGCTCGGCGTAAGCATCTCCTTTCTCAAAATGAATGGTCAAATATCTTTCAAATATTAGCAAAACCGACCAAAAGTTATCACTTTGTCTCTTCTCGTCGGGTCGACCAACTTGCTCCACCCCGCGCCGGAATTCCTCTAGCTCATCGTTGCCGAAGAGCTCTACGAGGTACTAGCTCCACCCCGCCCCGGAATTCCTCTAGCTCATTGATGCCGAAGCGCTTTACGAGGTACTATTCGTATTCTTCGAGTCATGGTAGCGTCCAACTGGAACCGGCGGTAAACCGTCAACCAGGCTACCGCCGGGGACCTCGTAGAGCTCTTTTCTCGCTCAGCGCTCCTCGAAACACGTGAAGGAAGCTTCTAAAGCGAGGGCCAAAAAACTCGAAATAATTCGGTCGCATACGAATAGTTTTGCGGACCTAGCTCGAGTAGCGGACTCTGTTCAGAGCTCTGGATGCTTCAGCCGAACGCCCCTGATGATTCTCGATCGTTTTCTGCGCGTACCAGCTTTGTAGATGTGCTACAGCTCGAGGTAAGCACAGAATACCGACAGTGCCTCTAAAGAGAACATGAGAAATACGAATAGTGCCGTGGACCTAGCTCGAGTTGCAGACCGAGTTCAGGCCTCTTGATGCAACAGACGAACGCGCCTGGCGATACTGAAACGGTTTATGTGCGCACCAGCACTGTAGCTCATCTGAATCTTGAGTTGAACACAGAAAACCGACATCACCTGTCAAAATGACTCCAAGAATACAAATAGTTTTACGGACCTAGCTCGAGTAGCAGACCGCGATCAGACCTCTGGATGCAACAGACGTAGAGCTATTGTCTGCACGGCGCTGCTCGAAATACATGGGGGAAGCTTTCTTACGCGTGGGCTGAAAACTCTAAAAATTACGTTTTCAGTTTTCATATAAGTAGAGCTCTTTTCTCGCACGGCGCTCCTCGGTACACTTGAAGGAAGCGTCTGGAGCAAGACCCGAAAAACTCGAAAAAACACGTTTTATGATTTTACCCAGAGAGGGTTCCTCCAAGCGTTTTAATAGTAATACTGCACCTACGGACCTAAGAATTTGACTGGCAGACGCGGCATAGCCCACTACAGGTGCGAAAAATCTGGTGTCTCAAAGTGAATTGTCAAATATCTTTCAAATATTCGCAAAACCGACCCAAAGTTACCACTTTGTCTCCTGGCCAGGTGCGAAAAATCTGGTTTCTCAAAATGAATTCTCAAATATCTTTCAAATCTGAGGAAAACCGACCCAAAGTTACCACATTGTCTCTTCTCGTCGGGTCGACCAACTAGCTCCACCCCGCGGCGGAAAGGGCCCCGGCGGTAAACCGTCAACCAGGTTACCGCCGGGCACCTCGTAGAGCTCTTTTCTCGCACGGCGCTCCTCGGTACACTTGCAGGAAGCGTCTGGAGCAAGACCCGAAAAACTCGGGGGGGGGGGGGGGGGGAAGAGAAAAAAAAAAAAAAAAAAAAAAAAAAAAAAAAAAAAAAAAAAAAAAAAAAAAAAAAAAAAAAAAAAAAAAAAAAAAAAAAAAAAACGTTTGTATGCTTTCATCCAAAGTCGGTTCCTCCAAGTGTTTTGATAGTAATACTGCACCTACGGACCTGAGAATTTGACTGGCAGACGCGGCATAACCCACTATAGGTGCGAACAATCTGCTTTCTCAAAAAGAATTGTCAAATATCTTTCAAATCTTAGCAAAACCCACTCAAAGTTACCACATTGCCTCTTTTCGTCGGGTCGGCCAACTAGCTCCACCTTGCGCCGGAATTCCTCTAGCTCATCGACGTCGAAGAGCTCTACGAGGTATGGAGAAAAAGCTTCTGGAGCGAGATACGAAAAACTCGAAAATCACGTTTTTCTGTTTTATCCAACATCGGTTCGTCCAAGTGTTTTGGTAGTAATACTGCAGCTACGGACCTGAGAATTTGACTGGCAGACGCGGCATAACCCACTACAGGTGCGGAAAATCTGGTTTCTCAAAATGAATTGCCAAATTTCTTTAAAATTTTCGCAAAACCCACCCAAAGTTACCACATTGTCTCTTTTGGTCGGCTCCGCCAACTAGCTCCACCCCGCGCCGGAATTCCTCTAGCTCATCGATGACAAAGAGCTCTACGAGGTATGATTCTGAATCGGTTTCTGTAAGCATCAGCTCTGTAGCTCTCCGAGATCTCGAGTTAAGTACAGAAAACCGTGAACGCGTGTCAAGATGACTCGGAACCCAGTCGTTTACTCCAAATGTTTTGATAGTAATACTGCACCTACGGACCTGAGGATTTGAATGGAAGACGCGGCATAACCCACTACAGGTGCGAAAAATCTGTTTCCTCAACATAAATTGTCAACTGGGAACCGGCGGTAAACCGTCAACCAGGTTTTTATGCGGTTTGCGGTCCGACCACAGGGCCCTACAAGGGCGGTCGGGTTGGTGCAGCCATCCCCTGTGGGCTGGATGTACCCTGAAAAACGTGATACTCTTGAAGTATCTTGCAAGCAGAGCGGGCAAGTCTCGAAGCGGCCTCAAGCTCACACTGAGCAACCGTCGCATCGGGAAGCAGGCCAAAAGCCTCCTCCGCCAACGGAAGGGTAAACGTGTGCAGGCAATCACTAACCCCTTCCCCAGATTGCTCACTGATGAACTCACCGTCTAGCCACCATCCTCCCCCAGCACCTGCACTGCTAACGCCACCGTCGTACGCACCACGGATTGCGGTCAATGTTTCAGTATTGTTTATATGTTGTTGAATGCTTCTGTACCTCGATTGTAATGGTAGATGTCTGATTGCCCAAGTCAGTCGGTCGGCACGGTCATTGCCTTCACGATAGTGATGACGCCACAAGTCATATCCTGCGGCTGGGCCCTGCAGCTTAAAATGTCAACAGGCGTCGTCTAACAGATCAATAACCTCCCCCACCTGCGATCGGTATATATTGTTGTTGCAATTCCACCTTCCCCTCATCCAGTTGGTTATCAGCATGGAGTCGCCTAACAGCTCCATCGCAACTCCCCCTCGTCGCTCGAAGCGGACCTCATTTTCAAAGTTTGCTGCGAGGCGCCTGGCTATACGATCAAGCGCCGCCTGTGTATACTGATTGTCCTCCTCCTCCTCTCTGTGTATCTGACCTCCCTCCTCCTTAAAGATAAAGCCCTCCGTCATATGTGAGAATCCCGCCGAACACAGTCGGGCCGTAGCAAACTCGCGAAAACCATGTTCACTCCAGTCGAGATGGCGCCACCAGTTCACACCAGCAGCCTGCACAAATAGGAAGTCCCACGGCCTGTAGCCTGTAGGTAACCTCCTCCCTGTTAGTCTGGTTATCTCCGTCCTCCTCACACTTGCAGTAATCATAGCCTCCCTCCTCTCCGTCCACTCCCCCTATCCATGCAGCATCGCAGCACGTGAAAGAACAAAGGGCCTTGACACGTCATCCGACACAGGTGGTGCTGGTGTCGGAGCCTCACCAGGCCGGGTGGTCGAGAGCCTCTGTCGTTGGCCCCGCACCGTCTCACGGAAGATTCTCGCACGCCGACGCCGATTTGCATGCGCCTCCTCCCCCGACGCACGCGCTAACATAGGTGCACACGTATGCATACAAGCGAACGATGCCACATCCTTTGCCCAGTCAAACTGCTTTCTGCGAAATCTTTGGGCCAATGATTGGAAGCCGTACCTAACAGAGTGTTGGCGACCATAGCGCAGCCGCCTCTGAGTATACACAGTCCCATCCTCACTCGCCTTCTTACGAAGACCACCAATGATCGCCAGCAACTGACCCTCCCACGCATATAACTTCTGAATAGTTCCCTCATCCGCCGTCATACCTTCACATACATACAAAACAGTGGACTGCACCCGTGCAATGTAACGCATAAAACGATCACGCATAGGTAACTGTCTACAGCGATAGAACTGCACATCACACATCCACGCACGCCTGGCACGCTGTAAATGACAATGTAGATCCCGATGCTCACTCCAGTCATCAAAGAGTTCCACTCCCAGAGCCGACATCTGTCGAGGACGTGGCAGGACCAACTCCTCACCATACTCAGGGACCCACACACGAAGCTCGGTATCAGAACAGCGAGGCCAGCCTCTACACAAGAGGTATCCAAGCGATGAGGGTTTCCACCGCAGGCCCGCCTGAGCCAACGGCACCGCGAGCACAGACATCATCTCCCGAAGTTCGTCCAGGGACCGTGCACACACATACAAGTTGTCCGCCCACAGAGCATGTGAAATCCTCCTCCTACCTCCACCCAAAGGGGTCCCCAATTCATAACCATAGTCGTTCTCCTCCCACTGCCGCACCACCTTCTCCCAAAGATACACCGAGACAGCCTTGAACAAGAAGGGGCTCTCCACTCCTCCCGTGCGGATACTCCTATCCCAAGACACCCAATCCGTCCACCGCACACCTTCAAAGGACATCTGACACACGTTCTCACGCATGGGCTCCAAGAAGGCAAATATGAGCTCCGATGGGGAACCCCAATGATACCAGACTGCTATACGCCAACGTCAACGTCACATGGTCGAAGCACTGTAGTACGTCTGCACTCCCAAGATATAATGATTCCCCTTTGCCCCAGAGACACGCGTGCTGTGAGAGCCTCTTTCGTACCGCCGTGATTTCATGTGGTTTCCTACCTGCTGCAAAGCCAAACAAGCACGTATGAGGTCGGAGCTTTGTCAACTCTTCCGCCGCAAGTATAGTGAGACACAGGTCTTACCATTTGGACATAAGAGGTATGAGGCATATTTTTCTAATGTCTTTGAGTTGGGTCATTTGGGGGCTCGTCGGGATCAGAGTGACAAGGAATTTTCTCCAGCACTACGGCGTGAGATTCTCCCGACAGGCCAGGCGCTGAAAGAAGTCACGCACACGGCGCACACACGCCCAAGGAAGCAACTTGAGGATTTCGGGCGACACGTCATCGCATGACGCTGCTCCTCCCCTCTTGAGTCGCGCCCGAGCTCGCAACACAAGGGACATGCGAATGTCTAGTGTCCGATGCGAGGCCGCTGCTGCACACCCCGCCGTCTCCAACGTCTGTGCACTAGCCCTGCGAGCCTCCTCGCATTGAATAGTGGCACAAGCAAACCGTCCGATCTCCGCCCCCCACTCCTCCAAGTCCTCAGATCTATGAATACTACCGTCCTCCTGAACCACCTCCAGAACCTGATTGTGTGTACCTTGACTCCGTCCTTCCCTGGTAAATTGAAATCTGACCAGTTCAGCCTAGCACCTTCTCTTCGCAGGTCGATACCGCCGTCGTAACTGCTTGCAGTCCTCCCACCTCCTCTCCCTCCTGAGCTGTTTCATGTCCTCCTCCATCCTCCACAACTCCTCTGGCTTCTTGGGACGCTGGACCTGTCGCCCCTGTGCATGAGGTGCGAGACTGGCCGCCGACACAATCGCCGTATTGATGAACTCGCCTTCACAAATGGGTGATCCCACCGCCTGAACGCACTGTGTCGTCACATCCTCCACTTCCTCCCACTCCTCCATGTCCTCCATCATAGTCTCCGTACTGTCCGTGCTGTTACCCTCCTCCTCCACCACGGTCCTAAGCTGACGCGCCACACGAGGATGGAAACGGCTGACCAGCTCCCAGCCCTCCTCGGGCGCCGTGGCAGCAGACCTGACAGGAATTGCCCTGCATGTGGTGAAAGCAATCTCCGCCTCCCGAGCGTAAGCCTGAGGATCCTCTGGAGCCCAGTGGACCAAATTGGAGGCCCTCGTCGCCTTCGGCTTCTGCCTGCGTACACCCGTCGGAGCACATGGTAACGTGGCATGTAACAGAGCATGATCCGATACCGCAGTGAGTGCCGTCGCCCCCAGTGGTTGGATGAATTTAACCCCCACCTCCGACTGTGCACCGGGTAACCCAATATAGTCCAAGACACTGGGAGCCCCAAGACCCGACGGGATCCAAGTAGGCCTCCTGGGTCCAAATGCGTCGGCCATCACAATCCTCCACCTCCCACAGAACTGAAGAAGCGCCTCCTTCATTGCCTCCCTCCTCCCCCAACGCACACGTGAAGCCCCACCCGAGTAGACCAGAGTTGATTCCAGCAATCCCTCCCCCGTAAGTTGTAGACCATTACAGCTCGTATCTGGCGACAGTGCCACGTTGGCATCCGTGAGCAACACCACCTTCTGGGGCCTCCTAGGGTACCTGTGGTAATACTTCTCGAGGGCCTCATTCATATTATATATAATGTTCTGAAACTTCTCATTCGTAATGTCATCACTCTTCAACGTCCCATCCTCAGCATTGGGCAAATAGCATGAAACAACCGTGACCGTCGTAAATCCTGTGGCAACGTAACCTTTCCCTTTGAACGTAGCAAGGCGGTGCTTCCGCCAATTATCCTCATACAGGATGGCAACCTCGCGGGAGCTATCAAAAATCGTGCGAATAGCACCTTCACCCGAACCTGACAGCTCAGAACGATGACCCCAAAGATTTTGACACTCTTGTACCCCCAGGAGTGTCACATCCGCCCCTTTTCATCGCACTAAGTATTGTGTGGATAGTAAGTTGTCCTCTCCGTCGTAGGTTCCACGAGCCTAGACGGACCTCTCGTCAGCACGGCGCTGATAGTCGCGCCTTGGGGCCTGCAATGTCCAAACTCGGCTCATATGATTTAATATTGTCCCGAATCGTCCATCCCTCCTGCGCATGTGGCCCTGGCTGAAATATCATGACAATCTGACCTGCATTCTGCGCCTCACTGGATGCACGCGCTCACACATATGTTTGTCCCAGACCACTGCCCAGCTCTGAGCGCACGATGGTTCCGTTCCTGCACACCTGAGCCCATACAGCATGACACTTGCCTGAAGCTTGAACACGCACGGTCTTCCATGGGGCGACCTCCACAGACACCCGAATATTGGCCGCCTCGGGCCACGGGATTCTATTGATATCATCACTCGCAAGGGCTAGATTAGATAACAGTGACCGTCTAAGTGCCAACAACTTCTGTCCTGGAGTACCCTACTCGAAATAGATTCTCAAACGCCCATATCCGAAGCACTCCCTACCCGAGTTTGCGTTCGTCGTCGCCTCCTCGTCGATGCACTTGCACCACTCTCCCGACTGAATGATGCTTTGTTTCATTGAGTTGATCAGGGTCATCAGGACATCCTGTGCCATCATCTGACGGGATCTCAACCCATGGTTGCTCCCATCAGTAATCCACCTTTTGCACTCAACAAAACTTGGCCCCCACTGAAAGTTGAAACGCCCTGGAGCTATGCCTGACCCCTGGTTTAAAGCCGCTGGCGCTCTAGTGGGCGTCTCCGATGCCGCCCCGTCGCTGCCAACAATACGATTCAGAAACTTAGTCCCCAGATCAGCTTGCCTACGTGAGAGAGCCTGCATATCCTGATTGAAAGATTTTTGGACGGCATCAACCTTATTGTCAACCGCTGTAATTGCCGTTTTGACCGTCTCGATTTTCCCGTCAACTGCTGTGAGAACGGCCGCCGTCACACTCTGCGCTTGTTGTGCCATCATTCTCTGAAGCTCACTCAACAGATTTGCTGATCCCGACTGCTCCTCCTCCCTCATCCGTTTACGTCCAGTCTCAGTCTCTGCCATCGCCACATCACTCGACCCCCCCCTTTGCAACTGATGGTGGGTAACCGAAATCACTCGACTCAACACTCGGAGGCAGCCTTCGACTTTCCCACGAGGGGCTGGTTTGTGAATCCCACGCCGTGATGGACGTGCACACTGAAGCAGGCAATGAAACGCGCACTCTGACAATCAATAAATACGAACTCCAAACAGTCAATGAAAGTGTACTCCGACAGTCGGTGGATGTGTACTCCCACCGTCAATGAAGTGTATTCCGACAATCAATGAGTATGTACTCCCACAATAAATGAATGCGTACCCCGACAATCAATAAACCGTGTACTGCAACAGTCAATGAAGTGTGTACTCAAACAAACAATGAAAGAATACAAAGTGCAGCCTCTCAATGAAGATGTACTCCGACAGTCAATGAAGTGTGTACTCAGACAAACAATGAAAGAATACAAACAAAGTGCAGCCTCTCAGTGAAGATGTACTCCGACAGTCAATGAATGTGTACTCCGACCGCAATGAATGCAAACTCCGGCAATCAATGATGTGTACTCCGACAATCAATGAACGTGCACACCGTCAATCAATGAAGCGTGTACCCTGACAGTCAATGAAGTGTGTACTTTGACAATCAATGGATCTGCTCGCCGACAATCAATGAGCACGTACGATACACAGGCCGTGTACGGTAATGAGAACCAAACAAAGCAGCACGGCAAAATGCCGCTCTAGACGAGAGCCCCAAACGGGAGCCCCCAGCCGCCAGACCCCTGAGGAGGGAGGCAACCAGGTTACCGCCGCGACCCTCGTAGAGCTCTTTTCTCGCACGGCGCTCCTCGGTACACATGAAGGAAGCGTCTGGAGCAAGACCCGAAAAACTCGAAAAAACACGTTTTATGTTTTTATCCAAAGACGGTTCCGCCAAGTGTTTTGATAGTAATACTGCACCTACGGACCTGCGAAATTGACTGGCAGACGCGGCATAACCCACTACAGGTGCGAAAAATCTGGTTTCTCAAAGTGAATTGTCAAATATCTTTCAAATATTCGCAAAACTGACCCAAAGTTAACACATTGTCCTTTCTGGCCGGGTCGACCAACTAGCTCCACCCCGCGCCGGAATTCCTCTAGCTCATCGATGACGAAGAGCTCTACGAGGTATATATGGCGCCGGCGGTGAACCGTCAACCTGGTCTGCGGTGTCTGCGTTGGCCGATTCGAGCTCCCAAGGGAGCAGGCCAGGACACAGAGAGTACTAACAGCGAAGCTGTACAGAGGCAGAGAAGCTGAAAGATTAAAGCGGAACCTCGTAGAGTGTCAACATCAAGTCGGTTCCCGGTCTGCGATGTCTGCGCTGGCCGACTCGAGCTCCCAAGGGAGCAGGCCAGGACACAGAGAACCTAAACAGCGAAACTGCAAAGATTAAAGCAGAGATGCATCAAACAGCGAAGCTGTACAGAAATGCACGAGACTGCAAGTACACGAGAAAACAACTAACAATATAATGAGTGAAGCAATGCAGGCCATAGAAATGGAAGCAAAGCTAGAAGCAGTGAGAGACCATACAGTAACCACTGGTTTATACAGCGATTACCGTCTCACACCACTGAGACAAAAACGAAACTAAGAGAACTAAAATAGCGAGTGCGCTTCAAAGCAATGCGAGACCATGCAGTAACCACATATAGCGATTACCGTCTCAGCACCACTGGAAGACCATGCACGTGAAACACAACGTCGAAATGTGGACTAGATAACGAATTAAACGCGCAACATACAGAGTGAGCCAAGACACCCACCACTACTTAGAGCGAATGCGGGCTCTTATCCGAACAAAGTGAAGATCAGGCGAAACTCTTATTCAACACACGTGCATGCACGACAACACACACAGCACTGGCGCCCAGGAACCTCGTGAAGCTCCTCCCACCCGTAAGAAATCTCAGGATCGAAGCGGAGAGCTTCTGGGAGCTTTTCTAGAAAAACGTCAAATTCAGATTTTCGGAAAATATATTTCTATATATATATATATATATATTAATAAAAAAAAAAAAAAAAAAAAAAAAAAAAAAAAAAAAAAAAAAAAAAAAAAAAAAAAAAAAAAAAAAAAAAAAAAAAAAAAAAAAAAAAAAAACGCTCCGGGAAGTCAACTAACTAAAACTGGCTCTAGAGAGCTGAGCTGCTCAGGGAACAAAGTTTATATGCCAATGCTCGGCCTAAAAGTCTGCTTTCACAAAATGACTTCTCAAATATCTTTCAAATTTCAGCAAAACCCACCCGAAGTTGTCACATTGTCTCTTTTGATCGGGTCGGCCAACTAGCTCCACCCCGCGCCGGAATTCCTCTAGCTCATCGATGCCGAAGAGCTCTACGAGGTACTGGGATCCGGCGGTAAACCGTCAACCAGGTAACCGCCCGGAGCCTCGTAGAGCACTTTTCTCGCGCGGCGCTGCTCGAAACACACGAAAATCTTTCTCGAGCGCGAAGAAAAAGCTCGAAAAAACACGCTTTTCCATCCAACCTCGGTTCCCTGAAGTGCAAGGTCGGATCTGCCAACTAGCCCCACCCTGCGCCCGACTTCCTCATATTATGCAAAGAATTAGCAGAGAATGAATAGTTTTTCAGCCCGAGCGCTAACAGCAGATGGTCTCAGGTGTCTAGATACACTTCAGTATTGCCCCTGATGCTGTAGCTCATCTGCAGCGCGAGTAAAATCAAGGAAACACTACAATTCCCAAGAAAGTAGCACAGTACGAATCAGTGTTCAGCCCTAGCGCTAATAGCATACTCAGTGTGGGTGTCTAGATACTTTCAAATAGCGCGCATATCATTATCTTCCCATTGCAATGCCTAAGAGCTCTCAAGCTCATCTGCACCTCGGATTCAAACCAGAAACGAACTCCATCACCAGAAAAATACCTGAATATGACTAGTTGTGCGGCGTCTGCTCAAAACAAACCCGAGCCAATCGTCTAGGTGCTTCATACTATCGAACCTCATGATTTTCTTCTGATTTGTCTGCAGGAGAGTTCTCAAGCTTATCTGCAGCTCGAGTTGAAACATATCAGCATGAGTTCGAAAAAGATCGGTCGCATACAAACAGTTTTGCGGACCTAGCTCGACTAGCAAACTCTGATCAGAGCTCTAGATGCTGCAGCCGAACGCGCCTGATGATTCTGGATCGGTTTCTGTGCATATCAGCTCTGTGCTAAAGCTTCAGTCAAATACACAACACCGACAGCGCCTGTAAAGAGAACTTGAAGAATACGAATAGTTTCGCGGACCTAGCTCGAGTAGCAGACCGAGTTGAGACCGATCGATGCATACTGGATCGGTTCATGTGCGCACCAGCTCTGCATCTCTTCTAAGTCTGGAGTTAAGTACAGAAAACCGACAGCACTTGTCAAAACGACTCGAAGAATACGGATAGTTATGTGGACCTAGCTCGAGTAGCAGACCGAGTTCATACCTCTGGATGGAACAGAAGAACGCGCCTGATGATTTTCGATCGCTTTCTGTAGCTCTGTAGCTCTTCTAAATCTCGAGTTGAGTACAGAAAACCGTCAGCGCGTGTCAAGATGGCTCGGAACACAGTCGGTTCCAAGTGTTTTGGTAGTAATAATGTACCTACGGGCCTGGAAATTTTACAGGCGCACGCGTCATAACCCACTGCAGGTGCGAAAAATAGGTTCCTCAAAATGAATGGTCAAATATCTTTCAAATCTTACAAAACAGACCCAGGTCATCACATTGTCTCTTAAGGTCAAGTCTGCCAACTAGCTTTAGCTCATCTGGCGAAAGAGCTCTACGAGGTACGAGGTACGAGGTACTGGCGCCGGCGGTGAACCGTCAACCTGGTCTTTTGCGTATTTTGCGAAGGCCGGTTCGAGCTCCCATGGGAGCAGGCCTAAACACAAAGAACCTAAACAGCGAAGCTGTACAGGAAGACAGCGAAGCTGCAAAGATCAAAGCAGAGGTGCATCAAACAGCTAAGCTGTACAGATATGCACAAGACTGCCAATACACGAAAAGACAAAAAAAAAATAGAAAGAGGGAAGCAAAGCGGCGCGAGACCATGCAGTAACCACATATAGCGATTACCGTCTCAGCACCACTGAAAATAAAAGCAAAGGCCTACTTTGAGGCACCACGTGACAAATCACGGAAAGTCACGTTCAAAGACTAGAGAATAACAAATCCACTTATGAGACCTGCCAGCGGAGAGCGAAGGAAAGCCAGCGGGAGAGCGGGAGAAGCCCAAAGAGCCAAAGCGAACCCAGGGGCAAAACAGCGGGGAAGAGTGGGGGAGAAACACAAACAGAAGCATGTGCAATCACTCAATCACTCAATCAATTGGGTGTCCGACCTTGGCCGCCAACTCGCGGTAGTTCATTACTTTGCGACGCATCCATTCATCCTGAAATTCCAACACGTCGTACATAGCTTTCGTAACGCTTTTGGGAACGAGTCTGTGGTGCATAAAGACTCTGATATCCGTCGACAGATGGGTCAAGTTGGCTATCGGACCAGGTCTCGCGCGATCCCAAAGAAGCGACTCAAGCAACACAGCCTTTTCCTCGGCACCCGAGGCCATAAGGCGATACAGCGTGGCAGCCGTGAAAGAGTGAACGAGCTTTACCCAGCCAGACTTGCGGAAACAGTATTTCCTGCTCCTTAAATTGCACGCCAACTGATACAAGTAATCTGCATGGTCCCGTTTCTCCTCGTCCTCCGTCACTGCTGAACTCACAACTGCATTAGATAAACTCCCAGTCGTGGAACTCCCAGGGTGTGCAGCCATAGCATCTTTATGATGAGAATAATGCAACTGCTCATTCCGCAACTCCTCATTCTGCAACTCCTCACCCTGCAACTCCTCATCATGCAACTCCTCTTTCAGAACACCTGGATCAACAGAAACAGAAACCACCTCCTCCACCTCCTTCCACACCTTAAGATCTTCCTGCCCAGCCTTCCCAAGACAATCCGACAGAGCGTCCGGAGATGAAGCGTGGCAAACTTCAGAGCTGGAATCCAAAGAAACAATATGCTGAGAATAATGCAACTGCTCATTCAGCACCTCCTCACTCTGTAAATCCTCATTCTGCAACTCCTCGTCCTGCAGCTCCTCATTCTGAACACCAGGAAGAAAAGAAACAGAACCCAGCACACCATCTGGAGACTGCACCGCATCTGGAGAATAAGCAACAGAATAAGACGAGAAAGCTTTCCCACGATCATTTGGCCCATCGGGTTTAGCGACTCCGTCGAATGACTCAGTCATCACACCCAGAGCCTCTAGCACACGGATCTCTGGAGATTGCACCACGGCTGGAGACTGCACCACCTCTGGAGATTGCATCCCCACTGGAACGCACTGCAGAGTATGGATGTCAAAGAGGGCTTGTCGAAACATGGCGAGTCTCAGCCTTCTCGCTCTCCACCGACTCGTCAGAAGCATTTGTTAGATTTAACATTACATGCCGGATTTAATGTCTGCAGAAGTTTCGGCCGAGTTAGCGGATCGCAATGCTGCGCTTGGTAGCGTTGTTCTCCCGCCTCTTGCAGTCGAAGAGCAGTCGCGCCCTGTCCGGGTTTACAAATCTGCCGATTTGGCGGCCCTGAAAGCGTGGATTCGCCGGTCAGACTGGAACTGGATCGACGCATGCACGCCCAATTAGGCTGCTCATCGTCCTACGTTGTTTCTCCTTGAGCCGCATGCATCCCCATGTGTGGTTTAAGTTTTTCAGTTTCCTATCCCTGGCTTGATGCCGGTACTCTAGCCGTTGTTTCTGCTAAGGTGGCCGCAGGAACTCCCGACTTCCCTGTGGCAGCGCGTACGTAGCTTGCGTACTATTTTACGAATTGAAGAGAGATAAGTGACAACGAGATCATCAGCGAGTTGTGACAAAAACGACCGTCGACGCATCATCGGGAAGATCGATTACGATCAATTTGAGATGACTTGTCTTGTCGGCTGCCGCAGTCGTCTGAGGAACCTTGTTACAAACAGAATATATTTGCTGAACGATATTGCATCGATAGCGGTACAGGTCGTGATTTGGTACCCGTTCATTTCTTGCAGCAATCTTGCGCGGAGCTCACAGTGTCGTGTGTTTTACTAATCCATAAAAAATTTCAGTGGTCGTTGTTTCGGTTTTCGACACATTGAATGTTTCTGTTCTAAAAGCGTGTGTTCCAGTGCAATCCCATACAGAGAGTTTTAATTGACCTTAAAGTCATCTAACGAGTTGAGGATTTATTTTTTGTTGTTCTTCAAGTTGTGTGAAGTTCTATTATTCACAGGTTGTTCTCCGTCTGGCGTGTCCGGCGTCGTTTCTCTCTTTTTCTGCCTCGCTCCCCCTGCTTGCTAGCCTGCTTGCCGCTCCCTCTTCCCTCCCTTCCTTTCTCTCGTTTGTTTTTTGTTTTTTTTTTGTTCGTCTGTTTTTCCTCCTCGTTTGCTTTCTCTCTTGGTCTTTTATTTTTTGTTCCTTAATCTTCCAGTACAGTTACGTTTGTGCGAATTGTGTGTGGCTTTGGTTCATGCGAGGTTGCGTAGAAAAACAAAAAATGATTACCTCAATATGTTCAATTTCTTTTGAGTTTTTTTGTGTTTCAATAATGGTAAATTTCTCATGTTTCAACATTTTCCCGCAAGAGCTGGATATGTGGGGTCGTGTTAATGGTGTCATTTCGAACTAGGTAAAGAATGTAGTAACATGTTGTTTTAGACTTTTCTTGTACGATTAAAGGAACAGCGAACATACGGAAACAATCGCAACTCTTTTCAGACCAAATACGTGGTCTGCTTTTCCCCAGAACGCGCAAAGACAACGCCCAATTCGCGCACATTCGCGGCGTTTCGACAGTTGTCGCAGGTTTTCCAGAAACGTGATGTTCTTGCCGAGGAACAAGTGGGCAATTATATGATATTGTTGGGCCCATTGAACACGATTGGCCACGCAAAATTAAATTATGCAAGATTCGCGCAAATGTGTGGCGTCAAGATTACATGCAAGCTGACATGGACAATGCGTATTACATGTCGTAAGTTCGAGCCTTCATGGGACATTTGGGAAATAATTGTTTCAGAAGCCTCGGCAACGCAGACGAACCTTACCACGCATCGCAAAGCGTAGAAGCCTGAGAAGACATGGTTTTTCTAGAGAAGGACCAACGTGTGTGAAAACGCCGAGCACGCAAACACATGATACGTGTGTAGTAGATTTGTCGATAGCAGCGTGCATGCGAAGTTGACAGTCACACGAAACGCCAAGGAGTCTGAAAGAGTCACCGTGACGGTGTTTGTGGTTCAGAATGTGACTGTTTTTGCCAGCATCGGACATAACGCTGTGTTCAGAATATACGGTTTGCTGGCAGAACGGAAGTAAGCTTTCATGGCGTCAAATCGTTTGCGTAAACAATTATTTCCGGATAGCTTCGGAATCCCGGAAAAAGAAATTGGAGAACGAAGGGCACCAGACAATCCTTTGGAACACCATATTCAACATTCGAATTACCTCCGAATGGGCTCCGCCGATCACGACATTCGCGGAACAGGCGCAGACCAGTTCAGAATTACATCAAATATACCACTTGGAACAGATGACGTTACTAATTTTTTGAATAGTCGCCCGTGCGCACGATCGGACGCGTCAGAGACGATTGAGCAATACAGTCCTACGTCCGCCTCCAGCGAAAGTCTGAATGCAGAGCACGACAAGCCACAACAATGCGTCCTGGCACCGCGACCGGGCGTGTAAGCGAATTGGAACTTGCCAGAACACGTTTCAGAAACAGTACGGGGAATGAATTGCTTGCCAGAAATCTCTTCATTGCTGTGGAGAACGGTGCAGTGCGAATTCCTCTGTAGTGGTCTGGGTTGCGCAGAGAATATTGCTTGTGCAGCGGGTGAATCCAGTTTGCTCGCGTGAGGCCCATCGCCGCGAGACACAATCAGCCGCTTCGAGAAAGGCAGCGTGAGCTTTCGAGCGCACGTCTTCGGACTTTCGCCGGTAAAAGGTCAGGCCCAGTTCCGCTGTCTATACGCAAAGAAGACAAGACGCGGAATGCTGCGCGACCATGGAGAGCACGAATGCGCCGAGAAGACGACAAGATTGAAGGACGCTGAACTCGTCACGAAGAGGAGCCGGCAAAAAACCTCCTGGAAGTGAAAGCATGTGCAAACAAATTTGCTATGCCAGGAGGGTGTGAAATCCAGGTCCCGGCCGGATTTTTCAGAGAAGGCGAAGCAGCATTACGTTCTACTAACCAACTCGCGCAAAAGATGCCGCCACTGCTTTCCTTGAAAGATTGCAGTTTGGCACGAGCACGTAATGTGTAATTGTTGTAAGCATTTAACAACCTTGCACTGCGCGCCTAAGGGAAGCTCTACGAGTTACTGGGCGCCGGCGGTAAACCGTCAACCTTTGTCACCGCCGGCAGCCCAAGTTACGTGCGTAAATCGACAGCACCTCTCATGATCACTCGAACAATACGAATAGTTTGGCAAACCTAGCTCGAGTATCAGACCGAGTTCAGACCTCTAAATGCGACAGGCGGACGCGTCTGATGTCTCTGAAATGATTTCTGTGAGAACCAGCCCTGTAGCCCCCCCCCTCCACCCTACAGCCCGAGTTAAGTGCAGGAAACCGAGAGCACCTCTCAGGATGACTCGAACAATACGAATAGTTTCGCTGACCTAGTTCGGTCAGCAGACTTGGTAGCGTCCAAAACCCGGAGAGCGAAGAGACCCTTTGGGGACGGGAAATCTTTCCTGGAGAGCTCCGGGGAGCTCCCCTGCAGCGCTGCCGAAGCGCTGGCATTCTCGAAATAAATTGACATATATCTTTCAAATACTCGCAAAACGGACCCAACTGGGCGCCGGCGGTAAACCGTCAACCTTCCTTACCGCCGGGGGACTCGTAGAGCTTCCTGACCATATATCATGTCGGAAAAAATGGCAGAGAACGAATATTTTTTCAGCCTAAACGATTTCAGACCTCTCGATGCAACAGCCAAACGCCCCTCATGCTTCTGGATCGTTTTCTGTGCGCACGAGCTCCGTAGCTCTCCTACAGCCCGAGTTACGTGCGAAAATCGATAGCACCTCGCAAGATCACTCCAACAATACAAATAGTTTCGCAAATCTAGCTTGGTATCAGACCGAGTTCAGAAATCTGAATGCAACAGCCGGACGCGCCTGATGTCTCCGAATCGATTCCTCTGATTACCAGCCCTGCAGCCCCCTAACAGTCCGAGTTAAGTGCAGAAACTCGACAGCACCTCTGAAGATGACTCGAACAATACGAATAGTTTCGCGGACCTAGCTTGGGCAGCAGGCCGAGTTCAGGGCTCTCAATGCGACAGGTGGACGCGACTGATGCCCCCGAATCGATTCCAGTGATTACCAGCCCTGCAGCCCCCTCACAGCTCAAGTTAAGCGCAGAAAACGGACAGCACCTCTCAAGATGACTCCAAGAATACGAATAGTTTTGCGGACCTAGCTCGGGCAGCACACCGAGTTCTAACCTCTGGATTTGGCAGACGGACGCGCCTAATGTCTCCGAATCGATTCCTGTGAGTACGAGCTCTGTAGCACCACTACAGCCAGAGTTGAGGGCAGCAAATTGACAGCACCTCTCAAGATGACTCGAATAAGACGAATAGTTTCGCGAACAAAGCTCGGGCAGCAGACCGAGTTCAGACCTCTAGATGGAACAGACGCACGCGCCTGATGATTCGCAATCGATTTCTGTGGGAATGAGCTCTGTAGCTGCCCTACAGTTCGAGTTAAGTACAAAATACCGACAACGCGTATCAAGATGATTCGAAACAGCCGATCCCGCCGCGATGCTTTTTTGCCGAAATATTTACCCGATCGAGCTGAGATTAAGATGGCGAGCGGGAATAAGATCGAAAACGGTGGAAAGAATACTAGAGCTAAAACGAATTCTTGAATTCCGAGATAACATATTTGAACCGACCAAACTGGCGCCGGCGGTGAACCGTCAACCTGGTCACCACCGGGAACCTCGTAGAGCTCATTTCACGCGTAAGAGTGCTCGGAGTCGAAAGAGAGAGCTTCTGGAAAAATTTCTCGAAAAAATGAAAAATTGATTTTTTCGTGTCGACATGAAGATGGTTCCGCCAAGTGTTTTGATAATAAAAGTGCGCCTACAGAGCTCATACTAAGACAGAGAGGCCCTCATAGTCGTTTACAGGTGCGAAAAATCTGCTTCCTCAAAATGAATTGTCAAATATCTTTCAAAAAATTGCAAAAAAAACACCCAAACTGGGTGCCGGCGGTAAACCGTCAACCTTGGTTACCGCCGGGAGACTCGTATAGCTTCCTAGCTCGACTTAAGTTGAGAAAACCGACAGCACCTACCAACATTCCGACTTATAGTGAATATTTTTTGACCTCTGAATGCGACAGGCGGACGCGTCTGATGTCTGCGAATCGACTCCTGTCAACACCAGCCCTGCAGCCCCCCTACAGCCCGAGTTAAGTGCAGAAAACCGACAGCACCTCTCAGGATAACTCGAAGAATGCAGTAGTTTCGTAGACCTAATTCGGGCAGCAGACCGAGTTCCGAGCTCTGGATTCGACAGGCGGACGCGTCTGATGTCTTCAAATCGATTCCTGTCACCAGCAGCACTGTAGCCCCCCTCAGCGCGAGTTCAGTGAAGAAAACCGAGAGCACTTCTCAAGATGACTCGACCAATACGAACGGTTTCGCGATTCTAGATCGGGCAGCAGACCGAGTTCAGAGCTCTGGATTCGACAGACAATCGCAACTGATAACTCTCAATCGGTTATCGGCTCTGTAGCTGTCCTACAGCTCGAGTTAGGTACAGAAAACCAAGAGTTTCTGTCAAGATGCTCGAATAATACGAATAGGTTTGCGGACCTAGCTCGGCTAACAGACCGAGTTCAGACTCTGGATTCAACAGGCGAACGCGCATAATCATTCTACATCGATTAGCTGTGCTTATCAGCTCTGTAGCTCTCCTGAAGCTCGAGTTATGTTCAGAAAACCGTCAGCGCGTACAAGATGACTCGAAACGGCCGATCCCGCCACAGCGCTTTTCGATAGTAATATTCACCCGATCGAGCTGAAATCAAGATGGCAAGCGGGAATAAGATCGAATAAGCTTCCAGCTGCTAGCCTAGGGAAGCTCTACTCGGCACCGGCGGTAAACCTTCAACCTTTCTTACCGCGGGGGAACTCGTAAAGCTTCCTGACCACATATGATGTCGGAAAAAATTGCAGAGAACGAATAGTTTTTCAGCTCAAGCGATTTCAGACCTCTGCAACAGCCCAACGCCCCTCATGCTTCTGGATCGTTGTCTATGCGCACGAGCTCCGTAGCTCTCCGACGGCTCGAGTTACGTGTGAAGATCGACAGCACTTCTCAAGATCACTCGAACATGCATAGTTTCGCGAACCTAGCTCGAGTATCAGATCGAGTGCAGACCTCTGAATGCAACAGGCAGACGCGTCTGATGTCTCTGAATGGATCCCTGTGATTACCAGCCCTGCAGCCACCTAAAAGCCCGAGTTAAGTGCAGAAAACCGACAGCATCTCTGGAGATGACTCGAACAATACGAATAGTTTCGTGGACCTAGCTCAAGCAGCAGACCCGGTTCAGAGCTCTGAATGCGACAGACAAACGCGACCGATGTCTCCGAATCGATTCCAGTAATTACCAGCCCTGCAGCCCCCTTGCAGTTCGAGTTAAGTGCAGAAAACGGACAGCACCTCTCAAGATGACTCGAACAATACGAATAGTTTCGCGGACCTAGCTCGAGCAGCAGACCCGGTTCAGCGGACCTAGCTCAGCACACCGACTTCTGAGCTCTGGATTTGGCGAACGGACGCGCCTGATGTCTCTGAATCGGTTCCTGTGAGTACGAGCCCTGTAGCCCCCCTACAGCCCGAGTTTTGTGCAGAAAACTGACAGCACCTCTCAAGATGACTCGAACAATACGAATAGTTTCGCGAAGCTAGCTCGGGCAGCAGACCGAGTTCAGACCTCTAGATGAAACAGACGAACGTGCCTGATGATTTGCAATCGATTTCTGTGATAATGAGCTCTGTAGCTGCCCTGCAGCTCGAGTTAAGTACAAAATACCGACGACGCGTATCAAGATGACTCGAAACAGCCGATCTCGCCGCCGCGACGCTTTTTTGCAGAAATACTGGGCGCCCGCGGTAAACCGTCAACCTTGGTTACCGCCGGGAGACTCGTAGAGCTTCCTAGCTCGACTTAAGTTGAGAAAACCGACAGCACCTACCAACATTCCGACTTATAGTGAATACTTTTTGACCTCTCAGTGCGACAGGCGGACGCGTCTGATGTCTGCGAATCGACTTCTGTCATTACCAGCCCTGCAGCCCCCCTACAGCCCGAGTTAAGTGCAGAAAACCGACAGCACCTCTCAGGATGACTCGAACAATACAGTAGTTTCGCAGACCTAATTCGGGCAGCAGACCGAGTTCCGAGCTCTCGATTCGACAGGCGGACGCGCCTGATGTCTTCAAATCGATTCCTGTGACCAGCAGCACTGTAGCCCCCCTCAGCGCGAGTTGAGTGAACAACTTCTCAAGATGACTCGACCAATACGAACGGTTTCGCGATTCTAGATCGGGCAGCAGACCGAGTTCAGAGCTCTGGATTCGACAGACAAACGCAACTGATAATTCTGAATCGGTTTCTGTAAACATCAGCTCTGTAGCTGTCCTACAGCTCGAGTTAAGTACAGAAAACCGAGAGCTTCTGTCAAGATGACTCGAATAATACGAAAGGTTTGCGGACCTAGCTCGGCTAACAGACCGATTTCAGACCTCTCGATCCAAGAAGCGAACGCGCCTAATCATTCTACATCGATTAGCTGTGCTTACCAGCACTCTAGCTGTCCTGAAGCTCGAGTTATGTTCGGAAAACCGTCAGCGCGTATCAAGATGACTCAAAACGGCCGATCCCGCCACAGTGCTTGTGTTCGCGGACCGAGTGCAGGCAGCAGGCCGAGTTCCGAGCTCTGGCTTCCACAGGCAGACGCGCCAGATGTCTCCAAATCGATTGCTGTCCCCACCAGCACTGTAGCCCCCTACAGCCCGAGTTCAGTTTAGAAAGCGACAGTACCTCTTCAGATGATTCGAACAATCAAATAGTTTCGCGATTCTAGCTCGGGCAGCAGGGCGAGTTCAGAGCTGTCGATTCAACGGACGAACGCTCCTGATCATTCGCAATCGATTTCTGTGACTATGAGCTCTGTAGCTGCCCTGCAGCTCGAGTTAAGTACAAAATACCGAGAGCGTCTGTCAAGATGACTCGGATAATACGAATAGGTTTTTAAATCTAGCTCGGCTAGCAGACCGAGTTCAGGCCTCTGGGTCCAACAGGCGAACGCGCCTGATCCTTCTACATCGATTAGCTGTGCTTACTGGCCCTGTAGCTGTCCTGAATCTCGAGTTATGTTGAGAAAACCGACAGCGCGTATAAAGATGACTGGAAACGACCGATCCCGCCTGCCTGCTTTTTGACAGTAAAAGGTACCCGATCGAGCTGAGATCAAGATGGCGAGCGGGAATGAGATCGAATATCATGGGAGAAAATACTAGAGCTCTAACGAATGGTCAAATTTTGCGAACAAAATTTTCAAACGACCAAAAGTCACCAAAAGGTCCGTCGAGATTTTTCTTGCCAACTAGCTCTCCAGCGCCCCGGAACTGGGAACCGGCGGTAAACCGTCAACCAGGTTACCGCAGGGCCCCTCGTAGAGCTCTTTCCTCCCAGTGCAGATCTAGGAAGAGTCTGGAGCAAGACTCAAAAAACTCCAAAAAACGTGTTTTCATATTTTCATCGAAAGACGCTTGCGCCAAGTGTTTGGATAGTAATACTGCGCCTACAGACCTCAGAATTCACTGGCGGACGCGAAAAAACTCAAAACAGGTGCGAAAAATACCGGCTCTCAAAACGAATGTTCAAATCTCTCAGAAAGATCGTCCAACCGACCCAAAGTTCGCACGTTGTCCGTCGGGGCCGGTTTGTCCAACTGGGAACCGGCGGTAAACCGTCAACCAGGTTACCGCCGGGGCCCTTGTAGAGCTCTGCATAGAACAGGATAGCAGAAAGAACTTCTGCATACTAGATGGAAACATAAAGACTTTTTTTCCGGTCGTACACAATGGTGGTTCCCCGTAGTCTTTCAATCGAAATAATGCAGCTAGGGCCCTGAGAATTGCACCATGGAAAGCGCCATGATTCACTGCATAGAATAAAAATTCGAATTTGTGAAACGAATTTCAAAATCTCTCGCCATCTTCAAAAAACCGACCCCAGGTCACCACATTGTCCGCCCGGGCCGGGTTGGCCAACTGGGCGCCGGCGGTAAACCGTCAACCTTTGTTACCGCCGGGGGACTCGTAGAGCTTCCTGACTCGAAGGAATGTCAAGAAAATTCTGAAGAACGGCTAGTGTTTGAGCCTAAGCGATTTCAGACTTCTTAAGATGACTCTAACAAAAAAACGAACAACTCCAATAATACAATAGTTTCGCGGACCTAGTACCGAGTTCCGAGCTCTGGGTTCGACAAACGGACGCGCCTGATGTCTCAGAATCGATTTCCGTGACTAGCAGTACTGTAGCCCCCCCCCCCAGCACGAGTTGAGCGCAGAATAGCGAGAGCACTTCTCAGAATGACTGGAACAGTACGAATAGTTTTGCGAACACCTAGCTCGGCTAGCAGAACGAGTTCAGACCTCTAGATTCAACAGGCGAACACGAATAATGATTCTGAATGCGATAGGTGAGCTTACCAGCTCTGTAGCTGTCCTATAGCTCGAGTTAAGTACAGAGGACCGAGAACGTCTATCAAGATGACCCATACAGTACGAATAGGTTTGCAGACCTAGCTCGGCTAGCAGACCGAGTTCAGACCTCTAGATTCAACAGGCGAACGCGCCTAATGATTCTGAATTCGATAGGTGTGCTTACCAGCTCTGTAGCTTCCCTACAGCTCGAGTTAAGTACAAAATACCAATAACGCGTATCAAGATGACTCGAAACGGCCGATCCTGCCGCAGTGCTGTTTGGCAGTAAAAGCTACCCGATCGAGCTGAGATCAAGATGGCGAGCGGGAATGAGATCGAATATCACGGGAACGAATACTAGAGAACGCATGGTCTGATTTCGAGAACAAAATTTTCAACCGACCAAAAGTCACCAAAAGTTCCGTCGAGATTTTTCTTGCCAACTGGCGCCGGCGATGAACCGTCAACCTGGTCACCGCCGGGAACCTCCTAGAGCTCCTTTTACGCGTAAGAGTGCTCAGAATCGAAAGATAGAGCTTCTGGAAGCATTTCTCGAAAAAGGGAAAAAAAAATCTTTTTCGTGTCGATATGAAGATGGTTCCTCCAAGTGTTTTGAGTAAAAGTGCGCCTACAGAGCTCATACTAAGACAAAGAGGCCCTCATAGTTGTTTACAGGTGCGAAAAATCTGCTTTCTCAAAATGAATGGTCAAATATCTTTCAAAAAATTGCAAAACCACCCAAAAGTTAACACTGTGTCCTTTCTGGCGGGGTTGACCAACTGGGCGCCGGCGGTAAACCGTCAACCTTTCTTACCGCCGGGGGACTCGTAGAGCTTCCTGACAGTATATAGTGTGGAAAAAACTCCAAAGCACGACCAGTTTTTCAGCCCAAACGATTTCACATCTCTCAAGATGACTTTAACAAAAAACAAATAGTTTCGCAATCCAGTTCGAGTATCAAACCGAGTTCAGACCTCTGAATGCGACAGGCGGGCGCGTCTGATGTCTGCGAATCCACTCATGTGATTCCCAGCCCTGCAGCCCCCCTACAGCCCGAGTTAAGTGCAGAAAACCGACAGTATCGACTCGAATAATAGAATAGTTTCGCGGACCTAGCTTGAGCAGCAGACCGAGTTCTAAGCTCTGAAATCGACGGAAACACGCGCCTGATGTGTGCAAATCGATATCTGTGACCCGCAGCACTGTAGCCCTACCCAGCACGAGTTGAGTGCAGAAAATCGAGAGCACTCCTCAAGATGACTCGAACAATACGAATAGTTTCGCGAACCTAGCTCAGGCAGCAGGCCGAGTTCAGATCTCTCGGTTCAATAGACGAACGCGAATGGTGATTTCCCATCGATGTCTGTGACAATGAGCCCTGTAGCTGCCCTACAGCTCGAGTTAAGTACGAAAAACCGAGAGCGTCTGTCAAGATGACTCCAATAATACGAATAGGTTTGCGGACCTAGCTCGACTAGCAGACCGAGTTCAGACCTCTGGATTCAACAGGCGAGCGCGCCTGATAATTCTGAATGCGATAGGTGTGCTTACCAGCTCTGTAGCTGCCCTACAGCTCGAGTTAAGTACAAAATACCGACAACGCGTATCAAGATGACTCGAAACGGCCGTTCCCGCCGGGACGCTTTTTGGCAGTAAAAGGTACCCGATCGAGCTGAGATCAAGATGGCGAGCGGGAATAAGATCGAATATCACGGGAAAAAATACTAGAGCTCTAACGAATGGTCAAATTTCGAGAACAAAATTTTCAACCGACCAAAAGTCACCAAAAGGTCCGTCGAGATTTTTCTTGCTAACTAGCTCTCCAGCTCTGCGGAATGGCGCCGGCGGTGAACCGTCAACCTGGTCACCGCCGGGAACCTCGTAGAGCTCCGCTCGCGTGTAAGAGTGCTCAGAGTCGAAAGAGAGAGCTTCTGGAAGCATTTCTCGAAAAAGGGAAAAAACTTTTTTTTTGTGTCGACATAAAGTTGGTTCCTCCAAGTGTTTTGATAGTAAAAGTGTGCCTATAGAGCTCATACTGGGACAGGAGAAAGTTCAAATACTAATGCTCAGAGTAAAAATCTGCTTTCCCCAAATGAATTTTCAAATATCTTTCAAAAAATTCCAAAACCACCCAAAAGTTATCACATCTTCTTTTCTGGTCGGGGCGACCAATACTGGGCGCCGGCGGTAAACCGTCAACCTTGGTTTTTCGTTTCGCGGACACACGGGCCCTAGGGCCCCGTCCAGTCCGAGGCGGGCGGGCACGCCAAACGCGGGCCACCGAGCGGCTAAGGCGAAAGCCTCACCACGCCAAGCACGTGGGGGGCGGCTTCGGCGGTAGCCTCTGGCAGCTCTTATAAGGTGTGTGTACATCAACACAATGTGTGCACGCATGAAGGCAACACACGAAAGAGAATCATCAATCACACAACTTATCGCTGAAATAGGCCTGCAAAACCCGTGGGAGTGCTGCGATGACGCACTCTGCAGCGGAGAGTTCCGTATCCGTCACTGTGGACCCGTCTTGGAGAGCGAAGGAGCAAACGTAAACGTCTTTGAAGATAATCTGTGGGGACTCACTGAAGGAAGAGGTAGGCGAGAGATGGGAGAATCGAGAACGCAGTCCAATCTGAATCCAAGCTCCACTTCCTGCTCCCAGGCTGCACACACCACCATCAAAGCCCGCTTTGATGAGGCAAGGTTCATAGCATGACTGTTCGTATGGCTGCAACTGGTACTGTTCGTTCGTGTATTGGTGGCCCTCGCGGGCCTGGTGGGTAAGGAGGTCGGCTTTCTCATTCCATTCCCGAAACTCATGTTTGAAAAGATCGCGTCCTGCTTCAGCAGGTCTCACACCATACATACAACACATTCCTTCCAAAGCATTAATCATATTATCAACACGTCTCTGGTATAAGTGATTATCTGCCTTCCAGAGGCCGCAGAGCCAGCAAATGATAAGAAGAGAATCTCCAGTGATCTCCAACGGCACGCCTCCTGAAGTCACGTCCCAACACGTGCTCTTCATGTTGTGGATTGCCAATCTCTTACTGAATCGCAGGCGTGCAGCGGGAGAATCATCCTCTGTAGCAACATACTCCTCATTACGTTCGGCCAGAAAAACGGGGGCGTTACCATCATGGATACCTTTGCAGGGCGGTAACCTTGGTTACCGCCGGGGAACTCGTAGAGCTTCCAAGCTCGACTTAAGTTGAGAAAACCGAGGGCACCTACCAACATTCTGACTCATAGTGAATATTTTTTGACCTCTGAATGCGACAAGCGGACGCGTCTGATCAGACCGAGTTCAGACCTCTGAATGCGACAGGCGGACGCGTCTGATGTCTGCGAATCGACTCATGTGATTACCAGCCCTGCAGCCCCCCTACAGCCCGAGTTAAGTGCAGCCCCCCTACAGCCCGAGTTAAGTGCAGACCAAGTTCTGAGCTCTCGAATCGACCAACGAACGCGCCTGATGTGTGCAAATCGATTTCTATGACCCGCAGCACTGTAGCCCTCCCCCAGCACGAGTTAAGTGCAGAAAATTGAGAGCACTTTTCACGATTATTCGGACAATGCGAATAGTTTCGCGAACCTAGCTCGAGGAGCAGGCCGAGTTCAGAGCTCTCGATACAACAGACAAACGCGCCCGATAATTCTCGATCGATTTCTGTGACTGTAGGCTCTGTAGCTGCCTACAGCTCGAGTTAAGTACAGAAAATACCGAGAGCGTTTGTCAAGATGACTCGAATAATACGAATAGATTTGCGGACCTAGCTCGGCTAGCAGACCGAGTTCAGACCTCTGGAGTCAAGAGGCGAACGCGCCTGATGATTCTGAGTGCGATAAGTGTGCTTACCAGCACTGTAGCTGCCCTGCAGCTCGAATTACGTACAAAATACCCACCGCGCGTGTCAAGTTGACTCGAATAATACGAATAGGTGTGCGGACCTAGCTCGGCCAGCAGACCGAGTTCAGACCTATGGATTCAACAGGCGAACGCGCCTGATGATTCTGAGTGCGATAGGTGTGCTTACCAGCACTGTACCTGCCCTACAGCTCGAGTTAAGTAGAAAATACCGAAACGCGTATCAAGTTGACTCGTGCTTACCAGCACTGTAGCTGCCCTGCAGCTCGAATTACGTACAAAATACCCACCGCGCGTATCAAGTTGACTCGAATAATGCGAACAGGTGTGCGGACCTAGCTCGGCCAGCAGACCGAGTTCAGACCTATGGATTCAACAGGCGAACGCGCCTGATGATTCTGAGTGCGATAGGTGTGCTTACCAGCACTGTAGCTGCCCTACAGCTCGAGTTGAGTAGAAAATACCGACAACGCGTATCAAGTTGACTCGAATAATACGAATAGGTTTGCGGACCTAGCTCGGCTAGCAGACCGAGTTCAGACCTATGGATTCAACAGGCGAACGCGCCTGATGATTCTGAGTGCGATAGATGTGCTTACCAGCACTGTAGCTGCCCTACAGCTAGAGTTAAGTAGAAAATACAGACAACGCGTATCAAGTTGACTCGAATAATACGAATATGTTTGCGGACCTAGCTCGGCTAGCAGACCGAGTTCAGACCTATGAATTCAACAGGCGAACGCGCCTGATGATTCTGAGTGCAAAAGCTGTGCTTACCAGCTCTGTAGCTGTCCTACAGCTCGAGTTAAGTACAAAATATCGACAACACGTATCAAGATGACTCGAAACGGCCGATCCCGCCAGTGTGCTTTTTGGCTGTAAAAGGTACCCGATCGAGCTGAGATCAAGATGGCGAGCGCGAATAAGATCGAATATCACGGGAAAAAATACTAGAGCACAAACGAATGGTCAAATTTCGAGAACATAATTTTCGACCGACCAAAAGTTGTGAAAAGTTCAGTTCTTTTTTTTCGAGCCAACTGGGCGCCGGCGGTAAACCGTCAACCTTGGTTTTTTTTTGGGGAGGCTGACCAGGCACCGAGCGCCCCAGCGCCCGTTAAGTGCCTACCTAGTCTCTCTGCAGCTGGAGGTCTTGGGCCACCTGGGCTGCGGCCCGCAAGAGGCCCTCGAGACCCGAAAGCTCGGCGTCAGTCATACTGCTATGGGAGGGGAGTGCCTGTGCACAACGCCCTACTACTTCCCATATGATTGGACAAGGAGAGGAGGCTTGGGGGAAGAGGGAGACTACCCGAGCTCTCTTATCTCTATGTTCAGGGCCAGGGTACGGATCATGGAAGCGAGGGATATATCCAATCTGCAGAAACCAGCCGACGCCCACACCTTGGGCACACACTCCGCCGTCGAAGGATCCGCGGAGGCCAATAACTCGAAAGTTGTCTTGAACATCAGGGCGAAAGATATGGTGGTGGAACAGCTCTCTGAATATCTGGCCTTCCCGTGCTAGATGGGTAAGTTCATCAGCTACTGTGTTACTCTCCCGATATATGTGTCGAATAAAGTCGTTGCCCCATGAGGGGGGTCGTACTCCTTCCTCCTCCAATTCTTCCAACAGAGAAATGATATTTGCAACCCGCCTACGATAAGAAGCCCCATCTCCTCCTTCTCCTCCCTCAACCTTCCAGAGACCGTTGATCCAATTACAGATAAGAAGCGAATCTCCCGTCAGCTCCAGACCGATCCCGTCATCGCTCAGATCCCAAGTCGGCTCCTGTTCATTGTTCGAGGCCAATCTCTGGGCCAGCTTCTCAGACTCCTTCACCGACAACGGACGAGCCATCATCTCCTCCCCCCTCTCCTTCATGTAGTTTCCTCGTCCTCCAGTTCCTCCACGGACAACAAACAAGTCAAACAGAGAACCCAAAGTACAAGCTTCCAGGAACTGCCTGCAATACTGGACGAAGTCAGAGTAAGAGAAAGAACACGCCCTCCACCAACGATCCTCCAGATTCACAAACGAGGGAAATATCGTCTGGAACATGAAACACCAAGGATGTTCACCCGTCGCCTGCCCCTTAGCACTGCCTAATCGTGTCAGTTTCGAGGCCTCCTTCCACTTCCACTGGGAACGCAAATATTTTGACTCAAGTGTCCTTTTCTCCTCCCACCTCGGGGTACAGCACATCAGAAGCCGGCGTGCGTCTCGATGCGCACGAGGAAACACCGTCTGTTGTCCAGGTCCAGGAACTGCCATCCTCCGACGCTTCGGGGGGGGCCTGGGGGGATCCCTAGGCCCCCCCCGCTCACAGGGAACTTCAATATCTCGAGAAGAAGAGGCCCTATCAGAGGGCATAGCAGAAGAGACCATCCCATGCATATCTGAGGAGACCGCGCCCATCCCATTCGTATCTGAGGAGACCGCGCCCATCCCATTAGTAACTGAAGAGACAGCACCCATCCCCTTGGTAACTGAAGAGACCTCCACCATCCCATTAGTAACTGAAGAGACCACACCCATCCCATTGGTAACTGAAGAAGAGACCATCCCATGCATATCAGAAGAGACCACACCCATCCCCTTCGTATCTGAAGAGACCGCACCCATCCCATTAGTAACTGAAGAGACAGCACCCATCCCATTGGTAACTGAAGAGACCTCCACCATCCCATTGGTAACTGAAGAGACCGCGACCATCCCTGGGCTCAGCTCCGACTCAGGAATCTGATATCCGCTATCGACATTGGCTCCGAAATATGATGCTATGTCCGCTCCGAGCTGCCACAAGGAATAAAGGACTCTCTGCACTGCACTCTGGCACTTGGCTTCAAAGAACATCCGTCTAGCAATTCTGAGTCGAGCTGGCTTCCAAACTACCCAACTTTCGGAGGCAGGCTTTTGGGGTGACGTCATCTGGTAAAGGCAATTTCCCTCAAAGACATTCAGGCTATGCAAAGAGTCCCTGTCCCAACTAATACCTTGACTTCCATAGGTGAGGATGCTCTGAACCCGAGTGATATAACTCCTACACTTGGCCGAAAAAGGGACTGCCTTCGATCTAAAATAGGCTGCATGCGCATGGAAGGCTCGTCGTGCGGACCCGATCCGTCGCCGAAGGTCTTGGTGTGCCTCCCTATAGCTACAGTATATGCTGTTCCCCAAGACATTCATCTCGTCAACTACTTTGAACGGCACCATCTGATCCTGAACCCGAACCAGGATAGGCTGTTTTGGCTTCTCCGAGAAACCGATAAACGCGACCTCGAGCGACTCGATCTTCCATTCGAATCCCCATCCCCGCAGAGTCTCTGTCATTTCTCCTACCTGTCGCCTAAACTCCTCCTCCGAAGATCCCAAGATATAGATATTGTCAGCATATAGCAAGTGGTGTACAGGAACCGAGGCCGAAACTTCTCCCACCGAATTTGGATCCAGACAATGAAACCCAATCCCCTGCTCATCCCAAAGCTTAAATAAAGGAGCCCACATCGCAACGACTATCAGGTTCCACAAGGAGGGGCTGTCGTTCCCGCCTGTCCTGATATGGGTATCGATTCCCACATTCGGCAGCTGCAGCCCCTGAAAGAGAAGCGAAGTGACCTCACACGGCATAGGCACGAGCACACCGTACTGGAGCCAGGAAGGGATCGAGAGGATGTCGAATGCACGTTTGACCGTCGAGATTTTCGTGTTCTGGAACGCTTGTTTCACGTCCGCTGACCCAAGAACCAGGCGTCGATCCTTCCCCCACTGTGAGGCGTGTTGGGCTGCTGCTTTAAGTCCTGCAAATATCTCTGTGCACGATCTTTTGGGAACGAAGCCGAATAATGATGCATGAGTGCCGGCCGGGAGACAATAAGGTTCAAGCAGGATCGAGAGGCAAGTACTGTACCATTTCTTAAAGATACTCTCCACAGAAATACGTCTCGTATCAGAAACATCGCATATCGGATAAGATTTGGGAAGTAGCGTCGTCAATGTTCGATGCCACGAAGATGGAGGTACAACAATGCCACGTAAGATATCACAAAACAATCGCTTGATTGTGCGAACGGCTCTCCACGGCAGCGCTTTGGTTACCGCCGGGGGACTCGTAGAGCTTCCAACGACTTGAGTTGAGAAAACCGAGAGCACCTACCAACATTCTGACTCATAGTGAATATTCTTTGACCTCTGAATGCGAGAAGCGCACGCGTCTGATGTCTGCGAATCGACTCCTGTCATTACCAGCCCTGCAGCCCCATACAGCCCGAGTTAAGTGCAGAAAACCGACAGCATCTGTCAGGATGACTCGAATAATACAATAGTTTCGCGGACCTGTTTCGAGCAGCAGACCAAGTTCTGAGCTCTCGAATCAACCAACGAACGCGCCTGATGTGTGCAAATCGATTTCTATGACCCGCAGCACTGTAGCCCTCCCCCAGCACGAGTTGAGTGCAGAAAATTCAGAGCACGTTTCACGATGATCCGAACAATACGAATAGTTTTGCGAATCTAGCTCGGGCAGCAGGCCGAGTTCAGAGCTCTCAATACAAGAGAGATACGCGCCCACCAATCGATTTCTGTGACTATAGGCTCTGTAGCTGCCCTACAGCTCGAGTTAAGTACAGAAAATACCGAGAGCGTTTGTCAAGATAACTCGAATAATACGAATAGATTTGCGGACCTAGCTCGGCTAGCAGACCGAGTTCAGACCTCTGGAGTCAAGAGGCGAACGCGCCTCATGATTCTGAATGCGATGGATGTGCTTACCAGCTCTGTAGCTGCCCTCCAGCTCGAATTAAGTACAAAATACCCACAACGCGTATCAAGTTGACTCGAATAATACGAATAGGTTTGCGGACCTAGCTCGGCTATCAGACCGAGTTCAGCCCTATGGATTCAACAGGCGAACGCGCCTGATCATTCTGAGTGCGATAGGTGTGCTTACCAGCACTGTAGCTGCCCTACAGCTCGAGTTAAGTAGAAAATACCGACAACGCGTATCAAGTTGACTCGAATAATACGAATAGGTTTGCGGACCTAGCTCGGCTAGCAGACCGAGTTCAGACCTATGGATTCAACAGGCGAACGCGCCTGATGATTCTGAGTGCGATAGGTGTGCTTACCAGCAATCTAGCTGCCCTACAGCTCGAGTTAAGTAGAAAATACCGACAACGCGTATCAAGATGACTCGAAACGGCCGATCCCGCCAGTGTGCTTTTTGGCAGTAAAAGGTACCCGATCGAGCTGAGATCAAGATGGCGAGCGGGAATAAGATCGAATATCACGGGAAAAAATACTAGAGCTCTAACGAATGGTCAAATTTCGAGAACAAAATTTTCAAACGACCAAAAGTTGTGAAAAGTTCAGTTCTTCTTTTCCGAGCGAACTAGCTCTCCAGCGCGCCGGAATTACTCTTAGCTTCCAGCTATAACTAGCTCAGGGAAGCTCTACGAGTTACTAGCTCTCCAGCGCGCCGGAATTACTCTTAGCTTCCAGCTATAACTAGCGAAGGGAAGCTCTACGAGGTACTAGCTCCACCCCGCGCCGGACTTCCTCTAGCTCATCGGTACCGAAGAGCTCTACGAGGTATTACTCTTAAGCTTCCAGCAATAACTTGCTGAGGGAAGCTCTACGAGTTACTAGCTCCACCCCGCGCCGGAATTCCTCTAGCTCATCGACTCCGAAGAGCTCTACTGGGCGCCCGCGGTAAACCGTCAACCTTTCTTACCGCCGGGGGACTCGTAGAGCTTCCTGACAATATATAGCGTGGAAAAATTCCAAAGAACGACTATTTTTTCAGCCCAAGCGATTTCAGACCTCTCAAGATGACCCTAACAAAAAAAACAAACAGTTTCGCAACCGAGTTCGAGTATCAAACCGAGTTCAGACCTCTGAATGCGACAGGCGGGCGCGTCTGATCTCTGCGAATCCACTCATGTGATTCCCAGCCCTGAACCCCCCCAACAGCCCGAGTTAAGTGCAGAAAACCGACAGTATCGACTCGAATAATAGAATAGTTTCGCGGACCTAGTTCGAGCAGCAGACCGAGTTCCGAGCTCTGGAATCGACCGAGAGACGCGTCTGATGTGTGCAAATCGATATCTGTGACCCGCAGCACCGCAGCCCTCCGCAGCACGAAATGATTGCAGAAAATTGAGAGCACTTCTCAAGATGATTCGAACACGAATAGTTTTGCGAACCTAGCTCGGGCAGCAGGCCGAGTTCAGAGCTCTCGGTTCAATCGACGAACGCGAATGATGATTTCCCATCGATGTCTGTGACAATGAGCCCTGTAGCTGTCCTACAGCTCGAGTTAAGTACAGAAAACCGAGAGCGTCTGTCAAGATGACTCGAATAATACGAATAGGTTTGCGGACCTAGCTCGGCTAGCAGACCGAGTTCAGACCTCAGGATTCAACAGGCGAACGCGCCTGATGATTCTGAATGCGATAGGTGTGCTTACCAGCTCTGTAGCTGCCCTACAGCTCGGAGTTAAGTACAAAATACCGACAACGCGTATCAAGATGACTCGAAACGGCCGTTCCCGCCGGGACGCTTTTTGGCAGTAAAAGGTACCCGATCGAGCTGAGATCAAGATGGCGAGCGGGAATAAGATCGAATATGACGGGAAAAAATACTAGAGCTCAAACGAATTGTTGAATTTCGAGAACAAAATTTTCAACCGACCAAAAGTCAGCAAAAGGTCCGTCGAGATTTTTCTTGCCAACTAGCTCTCCAGCGCTCCGGAATTACTCTTAAGCTTCCAGCAATAACTTGCTAAGGGAAGCTCTACGAGTTACGGGGTACTAGCTCTCCAGCGCTCCGGAATTACTCTGAAGCTTCCAGCAATAACTTGCTAAGGGAAGCTCTACGAGTTACTAGCTGCACCCCGCGCCCGAATTCCTCCAGCTCATCGATGCCGAGGAGCTCTACGAGGTACTAGCTCCACCCCCGAATTCCTCTAGCTCATCGATGCCGATAAGCTCTACGAGGTATTACTCTTGGCTTCCAGCAATAACTTGCTAAGGGAAGCTCTACGAGTTACTAGCTCTCCAGCGCGCCGGAATTACTCTTAAGCTTCCAGCAACTAGCTAAGGGAAGCTCTACGAGTCACTCGTAAGCTACCAGCAATAACTTGCTAAGGGATGCTCTACGAGTTACGTGGTAGTGTCCACTTCTAATCCTAACCCTTTAGCTCTCAGCGAGCTCTCCGGGAATACTGGGCGCCGGCGGTAAACCGTCGACCTTTCTTGCCGCCAGCGGACTCGTAGAGCTTCCTGACAATATATAATGTAAAAAAATGTGAGAACGAATAGTTTTTCAGTCCAAGCGATTTCATAGCTCTCGATGCAACAGCCAAACGCCTCCGATGCTTCTGGATTGTCTTCTTTACGAGCTCTGTAGCTCTCCTACAGCCCGAGTTACGTGCGTAAATCGACAGCACCTCTCAAGATGACTCGAACAGTACGAATAGTTTCGCAAACCTAGCTCGAGTATTAGACCGAGTTCGGAGCTCTCGATTCGACAGGCGGACGCGCCTGATGTCTCCGAATCGATTCCTGTGATTACCAGCCCTGCAGCCCCCCTACAGCCCGAGTTAAGTGCAGAATACCGACAGCACCTCTCAGGATGACTCGAACAATACAATAGTTTCGCGGACCTAGTTCGGGCAGCAGAGCCAGTTCCGAGCTCTCGATTCGACAGGCAGACGCGCCTGATGTCTTCAAATCGATTCCTGTGACCACCAGCACTGTAGCCCCCCCCCGCCCCAGCCGAGTTACGCGCAGAAAACCGAGAGCACTTCTCAAGATGACTCGAATAATACGAATAGTTTCGCGATTCTAGATCGGGCAGCAGACCGAGTTCAGAGCTCTGGATTCAACAGACAACTGCGACTGATGATTCTGAATTGGTTTCTCTGAGCATCAGCTCTGTAGCTGTCCTATAGCTCGAGTTAATACAGAAAACCGAGAGGGTCTATCAAGATGACCCGAATAATACGAATAGGTTTGCGGACCTAGCTCGGCTAGCAGACCGAGTTCAGACCTCTGGATTCAACAGGCGAACGCGTCTGATCATTCTGAATTAGCTGTGCTTACCAGCTCTGTAGCTGTCCTAAAGCTCGAGTTATGTTCAGAAAACCGTCATCGTGTGTCAAGATGACTTGAAACGGCCGATCCCGCCTGTGTGCTTTTTGACAGTACAAGGTACCCGATCGAGTTGAGATCAAGATGGCGATCGGGAATAAGATCGAATATCATGAAAAAAATACTAGAGCTCTAACGAATGTTCAAATTTCGACAAAAAAAACTCAACTGACCAAAAGTCACGAAAAGATCCGTCGAGGTTTTTCTTGCCAACTAGCTCTCCAACGCCCCGGAATTTCTCTTAAGCTTCCAGCACTAACTTGCTAAGGGAAGCTCTACGAGTTACTGGAACCGGCGGTAAACCGTCAACCAGGTTACCGCCGGGGTCCTCGTAGAGCTCTTTTCCCGCACGGCGCCCCTCAGTACATATGCAGGAAGACTCTGGAGCAAGATCTCGAAAACTCAAAAAATTACGGTTAGGTTTTATCGAACGGCGGTTCCGCCAAGTGTTTCGATAGCAATCCTGCCCCTACGGGCACGAGAATTTATTCGCGAACGCGAAATAAGCCACTACAGGTGCGAAAAATACCAGTTCCCAAAATGAATGTTCAAATGTCTCACAAAGTTTGTCCAACCAACCGAAAGTTCGCACATTCTCTGTCGGGGCCAGGTCGGCCAACTAGCTGCACCCCGCGCCCGAATTCCTCTACCTCATCGATGCCGAAGAGCTCTACGAGGTACTTGGTAGCGTCCAACACCCGGAGAGCAAAGAGGGCACGCACCAGAAAGCTTTCCTTGCAAGACCACGGAAGCTTTCGTGAAGCTCTTCTGGGGATCTGGGGGCTTCCCTGCAGCGTCTCTGAAGCGCTGCCAGGAACGCTTCCACGCGTGCCTCCACGCGTGCAGGCACGCGTGGACGCTTGCCGAAAGCTCTCCCGGACCAGCTGCCGGGTCAGGCGAGCTGCTGCGGGGATCGTGGACCGGCGAAGATGGGCTGCTGGCGGGCACCACCACCGCCCGGTTTCTAACTGGCGCCGGCGGTGAACCGTCAACCTGGTCACCGCCGGGAACCTCGTAGAGCTCCTCTCACTGGTAAGAGTGCATAGCATCGACACAGAGTAAAAAAATAAAGATTTTTCGAAAATCTTCAAATTCGATTTTTTCGATGTTCATATTCGCTCAGTTCCTGGAAATCAACTCATGCAAAAATGCATCGAGAGAGCTGAGCTGTTGTCAGAGAGAAGTTTATATGCCAATGCGACGCGCAAAAATCTGCTTTCTCAAAATGAATGGTCAAATATCATTCCATTTTTCGCTAAACCACCCAAAAGTTGTCACATTGTCCGCCTCGGCCGGCTGGGCCAACTAGCTCCACCCCGCGCCGGAATTCCTCTAGCTCATCGATGCCGAAGAGCTCTACGAGGTATAGCGTCCACTTCTAATCTTAAACGCTTTAGCTCTCAAAGAGGGCACACACCGGAAAGCCTTCCTGGCAAGCCCACAGACGCTCTGAGGAACCTCTTCGAGGGCCATCTGGGTTCCCCTGTAGCGCTTCTGGAAAGCTGCCAGGAACGCTTCCACGCGTGCCTGCACGCGTGCAGGCACGCGTAGACGCTTGCCGGAAGCTCTCCCGGACACGCTGCCGGGTCGGGCGAGTTGCTGCGAGGATCGTGGAGCGGCGGAGATGGGCTGCTGGCGGGCACCAGCACCGCCCGGCGTCTTATCTAAAACCCTCTAGCTCTCAGAGAGCCCTCCGGGAAAAAAGCCTTCCTGGCAAGCCCACAGAAGCTCTCGTGAAGCTTTTCCGGGGCTCGGAAGGCGCCCCTGCAGCGTCTCTGAAGAGCTGCCAGGAACGCTTCCACGCGTGCCTGCACGCGTGGGGGCTCGCGTGGAAGCTTGCCGGAAGCTCTCCCGGACACGCTGCCGGGTCGGGCGAGTTGCTGCGAGGATCGTGGAGCGGCGGAGATGGGCTGCTGCCGGGCACCACCACCGCCCGGCTTCTAATCTAAAACCCTCTAGCTCTCAGAGAGCTCTCCGGGAATTACTCTTAAGCTTCCAGCAACTAGCTAAGGGAAGCTCTACGAGTTACGTGGACGCGTGTCGGAAGCGCCCCCGAACCCGCTGCCGGCTCGGGCGAGTTGCTGCGAGGATCGTGGAGCGGCGGAGATGGGCTGCTGGCGGGCACCACCGCCGTCCGGCTTCTAATCTTAAGCCCTCTAGCTCTCAGCGAGCTCTCCGGGAATTTCGCAGCTCTGGATTCGAAAAGCGGACGCTCCTGATGTCTCAGAATCGATTCCAGTGATTACCAACCATGCAGCCTCCCTACAGCCCGAGTCACTCGTAGAGCTTCCCTTAGCAAGTTAGTGCTGGAAGCTAAGAGTAATTCCGGAGCGCTGGAGAGCTAGTTGGCTCGAAAAATCTCGACGGAACTTTTGCTGACTTTTGGTCGGTTGAAAATTTTGTTCTCGAAATTTGAACATTCGTTAGAGCTCAAGTATTTTTTTCTGTGATATTCGATCTTATTCCCGCTCGCCATCTTGATCTCAGCTCGGTCGGGTGAATATTACTATCGAAAAGCACTGTGGCGGGATCGGCCGTTTTGAGTCATCTTAATACGCGCTGACGGTTTTCTGAACATAACTCGGGCTTTAGGACAGCTATAGAGCTGGTAAGCACAGCTAATCGATGTAGAATGATTGGGCGCGCTCGTCTGTTGAATCCAGAGGTCTGAACTCGGTCTGTTTGCCAAGCTAGGTCCGCAAACCTTTTCGTACTATTCGAGTCATCTTGACAGGAACTCTCGGTTTTCTGTACTTAACTGGAGCTGCAGGACAGCTACAGAGCTCATATTTACCGACACCGATTCAGAATCATCAGTTTCGTTTGTCTGTCGAATCCAAAGCTCTGAACTCGGTCTGCTGCCCGATCTAGAATCGCGAAACTATTCGTATTGGTCGAGTAATCTTCAGAAATGCTCGGTTTTCTTCACTCGCGCTGAGGGGGGCTACAGTGCTGGTGGTCACAGGAATCGATTTGAAGACATCAGGCGCGTCCGCCTGTCGAATCCAGAGCTCGTCTGCTGCTCGAATTAGGTCTGCGAAACTACTGTATTGTTCGAGTCATCCTGAGAAGTGCTGTGCACTTAACTCGGGCTGCAGGGGGGCTGCAGGGCTGGTAATGATAGGAATCGATTCGCAGACATCAGACGCGCCCGCCTGTCGCATTCAGAGGTCAAAAATATTCACTATGAGTCGGAATGTTGGTAGGTGCTGTCGGTTTCCTCAACTTAAGTCGAGCTAGGAAGCTCTACGAGTCCCCCGGCGGTAACCAAGGTTGACGGTTGCCCAGTTGAGTCCGCCGGCGCCCAGTTGAGTCCAGATGACTCGAACAATACAGCCTTCCTGGGAAGCCCACAGAAGCTCTCGGGAATCTCTTCTCGGGCTCTGGGGCTCGCTGCAGCGGCTTCTGAAGAGCTGCCAGGAACGCTTCCACGCGTGCCTGCACGCGTGCAGGCACGCGTAGACGCTTGCCGAAAGCTCTCCCGGACACGCTGCCGGGTCGGGCGAGTTGCTGCGAGGATCGCGGACCGGCGAAGATGGGCTGCTGGCGGTTACCACCACCCTCCGGTTTCTAATCTAAAACCCTTGAGCTCTCAGAGAGCTCTCCGGGCATATTCGCAAAACCACCCAAAAGTTGTCACTTTGTCCTTTCTGGCCGGGTCGGCCAACTAGCTCCCCCCCGCGCCGGAATCCCTCTAGCTCATCGATGCCGAAGAGCTCTACGAGGTATTACTCTTAAGCTTCCAGCAACTAGCTGAGGGCAGCTCTACGAGTTACTAGCTCCACCCAGCGCCATAATTCCTCGCTCATCGATGCCGTAGAGCTCTCCGAGGAACTCTTAAGCTTCCAGCACTAACTTGCTATGGGAAGCTCCACGAGTTATAACTTACTCAAGGAAGCTCTACGAGTTAGTAGCTCCACCCCACGCCGGAATTCCTCTAGCTCATCGATGCCGGAGAGCTCTACAAGGTACTTCCCAGGGGAAGCTCTACGAGTTACTAGCTCCACCCCGCGCCGGAATTCCTCGAGCTCATCGATGCCGAAGAGCTCTAGGAGGTATTACTCTTAAGCTTCCAGCAATAACTTGCTAAAGAAACTCTGCGAGTTATTCCTCGAGCTCATCGACAACGAAGAGCTCTACGAGGTACGTAGACGCGCGCTTAAGCTTCCAGCAATACGTAGGGAAACTCCACGAGCTATTACTCTTAAGCTTCCAGCAATAACTTGCTCAGGGAATCTCTACGAGTTATAACTTGCTGCGGGAAGCACTACGAGTTATTTCTCTTAAGCTTCCAGCAACTAGCTAAAGGAAGCTTTACGAGTTAAGTTCCGTCGAGATTTTTCGGGCCAACTAGCCCGCCAGTGCGTCCGAATTACTCTTAAGCTTCCAGCTGCTAGCTTAGGGAAGCTCTACGAGTCAGTTCCGTCGAAGTTTTTCGAGCCAACTAGCCCGCCAGCGCGTCCGAATTAGTCTGAAGCTTCCAGCTGCTAGCGTAGGGAAGCTCTACGAGTCACTAGCTCCACCCCGCGCCGGAATTCCTCTAGTGCCGAAGAGCTCTACAAGGTAATCAGAGCTTCCAGCAGTAACTTGCTAAGGGAAGCTCTACGAGTTACTAGCTCTCCAGCGCGCCGGAATTACTCTTAAGCTTCCAGCAACTAGCTAAGGGAAGCCCTACGAGTTATGCTCATCGATGACGAAGAGCTCTACGAGGTACTTGGTAGCATCCAAAACCCGACTTAAGAGCAAAGAGACACAGACCGGAAAGCCTTCCTGGCAAGCCCACGGAAGCTCTCGTGAAGCTCTTCTGGGGCTCTGGGGGCTCCCCTGCAGCGTCTCTGAAGCGCTGCCAGGAACGTTTCCACGCGTGCCTGCACGCGTGCAGGCACGCGTGGACGCTTGCCGGAAGCGCTCCCGGACCCGCTGCCAGGACGGGCGAGTTGCTGCGAGGATCGTGGAGCGGCGGAGATGGGCTGCTGGCGGGCACCACCACCGCCCAGCTTCCAATCTAAAACCCTCTAGCTGTCAGAGAGCTCTCCGGGAATAACGAAAAGCTCTACAAAATACTCTTATGCTTCCAGCAGCTAGCTAAGGGAAGCTCTACGAGTTACCAGCTCCACCCCGCGCCGGAAATCCTCCAGCTCATCGATGCCGAAGGGCTCTACGAGGTATTACTCTTAAGCCTCCAGCAACATCTTGCCTAGGAAGGCTTTACTAGTTATGTAGCGTTTCTGAAGCACTGTCGGGCACGTTTCCATGCGTGCCTGCGCGCGTGCAGGCCCGCGTGGACGCGTGCTGGGAGCGCTCCCGAGCCAGCAGCCCGCTCGGGCGAACTGCTGCGGGGATCGTGAAGCGGCGGAGATGGGCTGCTGGCGGGCGCCACCACCGCCCAGCTTCTAATCGAAAACCCTTTTGGCTGTCAGAGAGATCTCCAGGAACCTTGGTAGCGTCCATTGGTAGCGGTCAAAATACCTCGTAGAGCTCTTCGTTATCGATGAGCTAAAGGAAGAACTCGTAGAGCTTCCCTTAGCAAGTTGTTGCTCGAAGCTTAAGAGTAATTCCCGGAGAGCTCTCTGAGAGCTAGAGGGTTTTAGATAAGAAGCCGGGCGGTGCTGGTGCCCGCCAGCAGCCCATCTCCGCCGCTCCACGATCCTCGCAGCAACTCGCCCGACCCGGCAGCGTGTCCGGGAAAGCTTCCGGCAAGCGTCTACGCGTGCCTGCACGCGCGCAGGCACGCGTGAAAGCGTTCCTGGCAGCTTTCCAGAAGCGCTGCAGGGGAACCCAGAGGGCCCTCGAAGAGGTTCCTGAGAGCGTCTGTGGGCTTGCCAGGAAGGCTTTCCGGTGTGTGCCCTCTTTGCTCTCCGGGTTTTGGACGCTACCAAGTTCCGGGGCGCTGGAGAGCTAGTTGGCAAGAAAAATCTCGACGGACCTTTTGCTGACTTTTGGTCGGTTGAAAATTTTGTTCTCGGAATTCAACCATTCGTTAGAGCTCTAGTATTTTCCCGGAGAGCTCGCTGAGAGCTAAAGGATTATAAGATTAGAAGCCGGACGGTGGTGGTGCCCGCCAGGAGCTCCTTTCCGTCGCTCCACAGGCCTCGCAGCGACTTGCCTGAGCCGGCAACGGGTCCGGGAGAGCTTCCCGCAAGCTTCCACGCGTGCCTGTACGCGTGCAGGCACGCGTGGAAGCGTTTCTGGCAGCGCTTCGGCAGCGCTGCAGGGGAGCTTTCCCGTTTCCAAAGGGTCTCTCTGCTCTCCGGGTTTTGGACGCTACCAAGTTTTCTGACCACATTCGATCTTATTTCCGCTCACCGTCTTAATCTCAGCTCGATCGGGTAAATACTTTTGCAAAAAAAGCGTCGCGGCGGGATTGTTTCGAGTCATCTTGATACGCGTTGTCGGTATTTTGTACTTAACTCGAGCTGTAGGGCAGCTACAGAGCCCATTCTCACAGAAATCGATTGCAAATCATCAGGCGTGTTCGTCTGTTCCATCCAGAGGTCTGAACTCGGTCTGATGGCCGAGCTAGGTTCGCGAAACTATTCGTATTGTTCGAGTCATCTTGTCCGTTTTCTGCACTTCACTCGAGCTGTAAGGGGGCTGCAGGGCTGGTAATCACTGGAATCGATTCGCAGACATCAGTCGCGTCCGCCTGTCGCATTCAGAGCTCTGAACTCGGTCTGCTGCCTGAGCTAGGTCTGCGAAACTATTCGTATTGTTCGAGTCGTCTTCAGAGGTGCTCTCGGTTTTCTGCACTTAACTCGAGCTGTAAGGGGCCTGCAGGGCTGGTAATCATAGGAATCGATTCGGAGACATCAGGCGCGTCCGCCTGTTGCATTCAGGGGTCTGAGCTCGGTTACATACTCGAGCTAGGTTTGCCAAACAATTCGTATTGTTCGAGTGATCTTGAGAGGTGCTGTCGATTTTCGCACGTAACTCGGGGTGTAGGAGAGCTACGGAGCTCGTGCGCACAGGAAACGATCCAGAAGCATGAGGGGCGGTTGGCTGTTGCATCGAGAGGTCTGAGATCGCTTAGGCTGAAAAACTATTCGTTCTCTGCAAGTTTTTTCGACATCAGAGTCAGGAAGCTCTACGAGTCCCCCGGCGGTAAGAAAGGTTAACGCCCCCGGGCCCGCTGCCGGCACGGGCGAGTTGCTGCGCGGGTCGTGGAGCGGCGGTGATAGGCTGTTGGCGGGCACCACCACCGTCCGGCGTCTAATCTAAAACCCTCTAGCTCTCAGAGAGCTCCCTGGGCACTAGCTGCACCCGGCGCCAGGATTCCTCTAGCTCATCGATGCCGAAGAGCTCTACGAGGTAAGAGAACACACGCCGGACAGTTTTCCTGGCGAGCCCCCCGACGCTCCCGTGAAGCGCTTCTGGAGCTCCGGAGGGCTCGCCTGCAGCGCCTCTGAAGCGCTGCCAAGAACGCGCCCACGCGTGCCTGCACACGTGCAGGCACGCGTGGGCGCGCGCTGGAAGCTCTCCCGGACGGGCTGCGACTTCAGGCGAGTTGATGCGGGGATCCTAGACATGCGAAGATGGGCTGCTGGCGGACACCACCACCGTTCGGCTTCAAATCCAAAACCTTCAAGATCTCAGAGAGCTCTCCGGGAAAAACCCAGAGAGCGAAGAGACCTCGGGGACGGGAAATCTTTCCTGGAGAGCCCTCGGGACCCCTTTCTAGGCGCTTCGAAAGCGCTGCCAGGCACGCCTCCACGCGTGCCTGCACGCGTGCGGCCACTCTTGGACGCGTGCCAGAATCGCTCCCGGACCCGCTGCCGTCACGGGCGAGTTGCTGCGCGGATCGTGGAGCGGCGGAGATGGGCTGATGGCGGGCGCCACCACCGTCCGGCGTCTAATCTCTAACCCTCTAGCTTTCAGAGAGCTTCCCGGGAACTAGCTGCACCCGGCGCCGGAATTTCTCTAGCTCATCGGTGCCAAGATAAGAGAACACACGCCGGAATTTTTTCCTGGCGAGCTTTGGGGGGCCCTCCTGCAGCGCCTCCGAAGCGCTGCCAGGAACGCGTCCACGCACGCGTGGACGCTTGCCGGTAGCTCCCCCGGACGGGCTGCTACCTCAGGCGAGATGCTGCGGGAATCCTGGACAGGCGAAGATGGGCTGCTGGCGGGCACCACCACCGTCCGGCTTCTACGACCTAGTAAAGCTCTTGGGAATCGATGAGCTAGAGGAATTCCGGCGCGGGGTGGAGCTAGTAACTCGTAGAGCTTCCCTTAGCAAGTTATTGCTGGAAGCTAAGAGTAATTCCCGGAGAGCTCGCTGAGAGCTAAAGAGTTTAAGATTGGAAGCCGGACGGTGGTGGTGCCGCCCATCTCTGCCGATCCAGAATTCTCGCAAGCTTCCACGCGTGCCCGCACGCATGCAGGCAAGCGTGAAAGCGTTTTTTTCCCAGAGAGCTCGCTGAGAGCTAAAGGGTTTAAGACTGGGAACCGGCGGTAAACCGTCAACCAGGTTACCGCCGCACACCTCGTAGAGCTCTTTGTTTGCACAGCGCTTCTCGGAAAACATAAAGGAAGCTTTCAGAGCGAGAGCCGAAAAATTCGAAAAAAATGCGATTTTTCGGTTTCCATCCAAAAGCGGTTCCTGCAAGTCTTTCGATAGTAATATTGCAGCTACGGACCTGAAAATGTAATTGGCAGACGCGGCATAACCAACTGGGCGCCGGCGGTAAACCGTCAACCTTTCTTACCGCCGGGGGACTCGTAGAGCTTCCTGACAATATATACTGTGGAGAAAAACTCCAAAGAACGACTACTCTTTAAGCCCAAGCGATTTCAGACCTCTCAAGACAACGCTAACAAAGAACAAACAGTTTCGCAACCCAGTTCGAGTATCAAACCGAGTTCAGCCCTCTGAATGCTACAGGCGGGCGCGTCTGATGTCTGCGAATCCACTCATGTGATTCCCAGCCGTGAAGCCCCCCTACAGCCCGAGTTAAGTGCAGAAAACCGACAGTATCGACTCGAATAATATAATAGTTTTGCGAACCTAGTTCGAGCAGCAGACCGAGTTCCGAGCTCTGGAATCGACCGAAAGACGCACCTGATGTGTGCAAATCGGTATATGTGACCTGCAGCACTGTAGCCCTCCCCCCAGCACGAGTTGAGTGCAGAAATTGAGAGCACGTCTCAAGATCATTCGGACAATACGCACAGCTTCGCGAACCTAGCTCGGGCAGCAGGCCGAGTTCAGAGCTCTCGGCTCAATAGACAAACGCGACTGATGATTCCCCATCGATGTCTGTTACAATATGCCCTGTAGCTGCCCTACAGCTCGAGTTAAGTACAGAAAACCGAGAGCGTCTATCAAGATAACTCGAATAATACAAATAGGTTTGCGGACATAGCTCGGCTAGCAGACCGAGTTCAGACCTCTGGATTCAAAAGGCGAACGCGCGTGATAATTCTGAGTGCGATAGGTGTGCTTATCAGCACTGTAGCTGCCCTAAAGCTCGAGTTAAGTACAGAAAACCGAGAGTGTCTATCAAAATGACTCGAATAATACGAATAGGTTTGCGGACCTAGCTCGGCTGGCAGACCGAGTTCAGACCTCTGGATTCAACAGGCAAACGCGCGTGATGATTCTGAGAGCGATAGCTGTGCTTACCAGCTCTGTAGCTGCCCTACAGCTCGAGTTAAGTACAAAATACCGACAGCGCGTATCAAGATGACTCGAAACGGCCGTTCCCGCCGGGACGCTTTTTGGCCTTCAAAGTTACCCGATCGAGCTGAGATCAAGATGGCGAGCGGGAATAAGATCGAATATCACGGGAAAAATACTAGAGCTCAAACGAATTGTTGAATTTCGAGAACAAAATTTTCAACCGACCAAAAGTCACCAAAAGGTCCGTCGAGATTTTTCTTGCCAACTAGCTCTCCAGCTCCCCGGACTGGGCGCCGGCGGTAAACCGTCAACCTTTCTTACCGCCGGGGGACTCGTAGAGCTTCCTGACAGTATATAGTGTGGAAAAAATCCAGAGAACGACTAGTTTTCAGCCCAAGCGATTTCAGACCTCTCAAGATGACTCTAACAAAAAAACAAACAGTTTCGCAACCCAGTTCGAGTATCAGACCGAGTTCAGACCTCTCAATGCTCCAGGCGGACGCGTCTGATGTCTGCGAATAAACTCATGTGACTACCAGCCCTGCAGCCACCCTACAGCCCGAGTTAAGTGCAGAAAACCGACAGCATCTCTCAGGATTTCTCGAATAATATAATAGTTTCGCGGACCTCTTTCGAGCAGCAGACCAAGTTCTGAGCTCTCGAATCGACCAACGAACGCGCCCGATGTGTGCAAATCGTTTGCTATGACCCGCAGCACTCTAGCCCTTCCCAGCACGAGTTGAGTGCAGAAAATTGAGAGCAATTTTCACGATGATTGAGACAATACGAATAGTTTCGCGAACCTAGCTCGGGCAGCGGGCCGGGTTCAGAGCTCTCGATAGAACAGACAAACGCGCCCGATAATTCCCAATCGATTTCTGTGACTATAGTCTCTGTAGCTGCCCTACGGCTCGAGTTAAGCACAGAAAACCGAAAACGTTTATCAAGATGACTCGAATAATACGAATAGTTTTGCGGACCTAGCTCGGCTAGCAGACCGAGTTCAGACTTCTGGAGTCGAGAGGCAAACGCGCCTGCTGATTCTGAATGCGATATATGTGCTTACCGCCTTTGTGGCTGCCCTGCAGCTCGAATTCAGTACAAAATACCCACCACGCGTATCAAGTTGACTCGAATAATAGGAATACGTTTGCGGTCCTAGCTCGGCTAGCAGACCGAGTTCAGGCCTATGGATTCAACAGGCGAACGCGCCTCATGATTCTGAGTGCGATAGCTGTGCTAACCAGCACTGTAGCTGCCCTACAGCTCGAGTTAAGTAGAAAATACCGACAACGCATGTCAAGTTAACTCGAATAATACGAACAGGTTTGCGGACCTAGCTCGGCTAGCAGACCGAGTTCAGACCTCTGGATTCAACAGGCGAACGCGCCTGATGATTCTGAGTGCGATAGGTGTGCTTACCAGCACTGTAACTGCCCTAAAGCTCGAGTTAAGTAGAAAATACCGACAATGCGTATCAAGTTGATTCGAATAATACGAATAGGTTTGCGGACCGGCTAGCAGACCGAAGACGAGTTCAGACCTCTGGATCAACAGGCGAACGGGCGAACGCGCATGATTGATTCCGAATCAGTTTGATTCTGAGTGCGAAGCTGTGCTGTTCACGCACGAGCTCGCTAGCACCTACAGCTCGAGTTAAGTACAAAATACCGACAACGCGTATCAAGATGACTCGACACGGCCGTTCCCGCCGGGACGCTTTTTGGCAGTAAAAGGTACCCGATCGAGCTGAGATGAAGATGGCGAGCGGGAATAAGATCGAATATCACGGGAAAAAATACTAGAGCTCTAACGAATGTTCAAATTTCGAGAACAAAATTTTTAACCGACCAAAAGTCACCAAAAGGTCCGTCGAGATTTTTCTTGCCAACTAGCTCTCCAGCGCCCCGGAATTACTCTTAAGCTTCCAGCAACAACTTGCTAAGGGAAGCTCTACGCTTCCAGTAATAACTTGCTGAGGGAAGCTCTACGAGTTACTTCACGTGAGAAAAATCTGGTTTCCAAAAACGAATTGTCAAATATCTTTTGAAATCTTACCCAAACCGACCCAAAGTCACCACTGGGCGCCGGCGGTAAACCGTCAACCTTTGTTACCGCCGGGGGACTCGTAGAGCTTCCTGACAACATATAATGTCGAAGAAAATTGCAGAGAACGAATAGTTTTTCAGCCCAACTCGAGTATCAGACCGAGTTCGGACCTCTGAATGCGACAGACAGACGCGTCTGATGTCTCCGAATCGATTCCTATAATTACCCGCCCTGCAGCCCCCCTACAGCCCGAGCTGAGTGCAGAACGCCGACAGTAGCTCTCAAGATGACTGGAAGAATACGAACAGTTTTGTGATTCTAGATCGCGCAGCAGACCGAGTTCAGAGCTCTGGATTCAATAGGCGACCGCGCCTGATCATTCTGTGTGCGATAGGCCTGCTTACCAGCACTGTAGCTGCCCTACAGCTCGAGTTAAGTTGAAAATACCGACAACGTGTATCAAGTTGACTCGAATAATACGAATAGGTTTGCGCACCTAGCTCGGCTAGCAGACCGAGTTCAGACCTATGAATTCAACAGGCAACCGCGCCTGATCATTCTGCGTGCGATAGGCGTGCTTACCAGCACTGTAGCTGCCCTACAGCTCGAGTTAAGTTGAAAATACCGACAACGTGTATCAAGTTGACTCGAATAATACGAATAGGTTTGCGGACCTAGCTCGGCTAGCAGACCGAGTTCAGACATATGAATTCAACGAGAGAACGCGCCTGATGATTCTGAGTGCGATAGCTGTGCTTACAAGCTCTGTAGCTGCCCTATAGCTCGGATTCAGTACACAATACCGACAGCGCATATCAAAATGACTCGAAACGGCCGTTCCCGCCAGAGTGCTTTTTGGCCTTTAAAGTTACCCGATCGAGCTGAGATCAAGATGGCGAGCGGGAATAAGATCGAATATCACGGGAAAAAATACTAGAGCTCTAACGAATTGTCAAACTGGGCGCCGGCGGTAAACCGTCAACCTTTGTTACCGCCGGGGGACTCGTAGAGCTTCCTGATAACATATAATGTCGAAAAAAATTGCAGAGAACGAATAGTTTTCCAGCCCAACTCGAGTATCAGACCGAGTTCGGACCTCTGAATACGACAGACGGACGCGTCTGATGTCTCCGAATCGATTCCTGTGATTACCCGCCCTGCAGCCCCCCTACAGCCCGAGCTAAGTGCAGAACGCCGACAGTAGCTCCCTAGATGACTGGAAGAATACGAACAGTTTCGTGATTCTGGATCGTGCGGCAGACCGAGTTCAGAGCTCTGGATTCAACAGAGAAACGCGACTGATTATTCTGGGTGCGATAGGTGTGCTTACCATCACTGTAGCTGCCCTACAGCTCGAGTTAAGTTGAAAATCCCGACAACGCGTATCAAGTTGACTCGAATAATACGAATAGGTTTGCGGATCTAGCTCGGCTAGCAGACCGATTTCAGACCTATGGATTCAACAGGCGACCGCGCCTGATCATTATGCGTGCAATGGGCGTGCTTAGCAGCACTGTAGCTGCCCTACAGCTCGAGTTAAGTAGAGAATACCGACAGCGCGTATCAAGTTGACTCGAATAATACGAATAGGTTTACGGACCTAGCTCGGCTAGCAGACCGAGTTCAGACCTATGGATTGAACAGACGAACGCGCCTGATGATTCTGAGTGCGATAGCTGTGCTTACCAGCTCTGTAGCTGCCCTACAGCTCGAGTTAAGTACAAAATACCGACAACGCGTATCAAGATAACTCGAAACGGCCGTTCCCGCCAGATGCTTTGTGGCAGTAAAAAGGTACCCGATCGAGCTTGAGATCAAGATGGCGAGCGGGAATAAGATCGAATATCACGGGAAAAAAATACTAGAGCTCTAACGAATGGTCAAATTTCGAGAACAAAATTTTCAACCGACCAAAAGTCAGCAAAAGTTCCGTCGAGATTTTTCTTGCCAACTAGCTCTCCAGCGCGCCGGAACTGGGCGCCGGCGGTAAACCGTCAACCTTTGTTACCGCCGGGGGACTCGTAGAGCTTCCTGACAACATATACTGTCGGAAAAAATTGCAGAGAACGAATAGTTGTTGAGCCCAACTCGAGTATCAGACCGAGTTCAGACCTCTGAATGCGACAGACGGACGCGTCTGATGTCTCCGAATCGATTCCTGTGATTACCCGCCCTGCAGCCTTCCTACAGCCCGAATTAAGTGCAGAACGCCGACAGTAGCTCTCAAGATGACTGGAAGAATGCGAACAGTTTCGTGATTCTGGATCGCGCAACAGACCGAGTTCAGAGCTCTGGATTCAACAGGCGAACGCGCCTGATGATTCTGAGTGCAGTAGGTGTGCTTACCAGCACTGTAGCTGCCCTACAGCTCGGGTTAATTAGAAAATACCGACAACGCGTATCAAGTTGACTCGAATAATACGAATAGGTTTGCGGACCTAGCTCGGCTAGCAGACCGAGTTTAGACCTATGGATTCAACAGGCGAACGCGTCTGATCATTCTAAGTGCGATAGGGGTGCTTACCAGCACTGTAGCTGGCCCTACAAGCTCGAGTTAAGTAGAAAATTACCGACAACGCGTATCAAGTTGACGCGAATAATACAAAAACAGTCTTGCGGACCTAGCTCGGCTGACAGACGAGTTCAGAACCTAGGGTTCACAGGCGAACGCGCCTGATCATTCTGCATGAGTTAGCTGTTAACTTACCAGCACTGTAGCTGCCCTACAGCTCGAGTTAAGTAGAAAATACCGACAACGCGTATCAAGTTGACTCGAATAATACGAATAGGTTTGCGGACCTAGCTCGGCTAGCAGACCGAGTTTAGACCTATGGATTCAACAGGCGAACGCGTCTGATCATTCTAAGTGCGATAGGGGTGCTTACCAGCACTGCAGCTGCCCTACAGCTCGAGTTAAGTAGAAAATACCTACACCGCGTATCAAGTTGACTCGAATAATACAAACAGGTTTGCGGACCTAGCTCGGCTGACAGACCGAGTTCAGACCTCTGGGTTCAACAGGCGAACGCGCCTGATCATTCTGCATGCATTAGCTGTGCTTACCAGCTCTGTAGCTGCCCTAGAGCTCGAGTTATGTTCAAAAACCGTCAGCGCGTATCAAGATGACTCGAAACGGCCGTTCCCGCCACTGTGCTTTTTGGCCTTCAAAGTTACCCGATCGAGCTGAGATCAAGATGGCGAGCGGGAATAAGATCGAATATCACGGGAAAAAATACTAGAGCTCTAACGAATTGTCAAATTTCGAGAACAAAATTTCAACCGAGCAAAAGTCACCAAAAGTCCGTCGAGATTTTCTGCCAACTAGCCTCTCCAGCGCGCCGGAATTACTCTTAGCTTCCAGCTATAACTAGCTAAGGGAAGCTCTACGAGTTACTGGGCGCCGGCGGTAAACCGTCAACCTTTCTTACCGCCGGGGGACTCGTAGAGCTTCCTGACAGTATATAGTGTGGAAAAAACTTCAAACAACGACTAGTTTTTCAGCCCAAGCGATTTCAGACATCTAAAGATGACTCAAACCGACAGTATCGACTCGAATGATAGAATAGTTTCGCGGACCGAGTTCCGAGCTCTGGAATCGACCAACAGACGCGCCTGATGTGTGCAAATCGATATCTGTGACCCGCAGCACTGTAGCCCTCCCCCAGCACGAGTTGAGTGCAGAAATTGAGAGCACTTTTTAAGATGATTCGGACAATACGAATAGTTTCGCGAATCTAGCTCGGGCAGCAGGCCGAGTTCAGAGCTCTCGATTCGATAGACGAACACGACTGCTGATTTCCCATCGATTTCTGTGACAATGAGTCCTGTAGCTGCCCTACAGCTCGAGTTAAGTACAGAAAACCGAGAACGTCTGTCAAGACGACTCGACTAATACAAATAGGTGTGCGGACCTAGCTCGGCTAGCAGACCGAGTTCAGACCTCTGGATTCAAGAGGCAAACACGCCTGATGATTCTGAGTGCGATAGGTGTGCTCACCAGCACTGTAGCTGCCCTGCAGCTCGAGTTAAGTACAGAAAACCGAGAGCGTCTGTCAAGACGACACGACAAATATCAATAGGTTTGCGAACCTAGCTCGACTAGCAGACCGAGTTCAGACCTCTGGATTCAACAGGCGAACGCGCCTGATAATTCTGCATGCGATAGGTGTGCTTACCAGCTCTGTAGCTGCCCTACAGCTCGAGTTAAGTACAGAAAACCGAGAGCGTCTCTCAAGACGACTCGAATAATACGAATAGGTTTGCGAACCTAGCTCGGCTAGCAGAACGAGTTCAGACCTCTCGATTCAACAGGCGAGCGCGTCTCATCATTCTGACTGCATTAGCTTTGCTGACCAGCTCTGTAGTTGTCCTCAAGCTCGAGTTATCTTGAGAAAACCGACAGCGCGTATCAAGATGACTCGAAACGGCCGTTCCCGCCACCGTGCTTTTTGGCCTTCAAAGTTACCCGATCGAGCTGAGATCAACCGTCAACCTTTGTTAACCGCCGGGGGACTCGTAGAGCTTCCTGACAACATATACTGTCGGAAAAAATTGCAGAGAACGAATAGTTTTTGAGCCCAACTCGAGTATCAGACCGAGTTTAGACCTCTGAATGCGACAGACGGACGCGTCTGATGTCTCCGAATCGATTCCTGTGATTACCCGCCCTGCAGCCTCCCTACAGCCCGAATTAAGTGCAGAACGCCGACAGTAGCTCTAAAGATGACTGGAAGAATGCGAACAGTTTCGTGATTCTGGATCGCGCAACAGACTGAGTTCAGAGCTCTGGATTCAACAGGCGAATGCGCCTGATGATTCTGAGTGCGATAGGTGTGCTTACCAGCACTATAGCTGCCCTACAGCTCGAGTTAAGTAGAAAATACCGACAACGCGTAACAAATGGACTCGAATAATACGAATAGGTTTGCGGACCTAGCTCGGCTAGCAGACCGAGTTCAGACCTATGGATTCGACAGGCGAACGCGCCTGATGATTCTGGGTGCGATAGGCGTGCTTACCAGCACTGTAGCTGCCCTACACCTCGAGTTAAGTAGGAAATACCGACAACGCGTATCAAGTTGACTCGAATAATACGAATAGGTTTGCGGACCTAGCTCGGCTAGCAGACCGAGTTCAGACCTCTGGGTTCAACAGGCGAACGCGCCTGATCATTCTGCATGCATTAGCTGTGCTTACCAGCTCTGTAGCTGCCCTGGAGCTCGAGTTATGTTCAGAAAACCGACAGCGCGTATCAAGATGACTCGAAACGGCCGTTCCCGCCACCGTGCTTTTTGGCCTTCAAAGTTACCCGATCGAGCTGAGATCAAGATGGAGAGCGGAAATAAGATCGAATATCACGGGAAAAAATACTAGAGCTCTAACGAATTGTCAAATTTCGAGAACATAATTTTCAACAGAGCAAAAGTCGTGAAAAGTTCCGTCGAGATTTTCTTGCCAACTAGCTCTCCAGCGCGCCGGAATTATTTTAGCTTCCAGCATAACTTGCTAAGGAAGCCCTACGAGTTCTACGAGTTATTTGAGAACAAAATTTTGAACCGAGCAAAAGTTGTCAAAAGTTCAGTCGAGATTTTTCGAGCCAACTAGCTGTGGGGCGCGCCGGAATTACTGGGCGCCGTCGGTAAACCGTCAACCTGGTTACCGCCGGGGACCTCGTAGAGCTTTCCTGACAGCGTTAGCGGCGAAGAAAAAATTGAAGAGAACGAATAGTTTTTCAGCCAAACTCGAGTATCAGACCGAGTTCAGACCTCTGAATGTGACAGACGGACGCGTCGGATGTCTCCGAATCGATTCCTGTGATTACCCGCCCTGCAGCCCCCCTACAGCCCGAATTAAGTGCAGAACGCCGACAGTAGCTCTCAAGATGACTGAAAGAATGCGAACAGTTTCGTGATTCTGGATCGCGCAACAGACTGAGTTCAGAGCTCTGGATTCAACAGGCGAACGCGCCTGATGATTCTGAGTACGATAGGTGTGCTTACCAGCACTGTAGCTGCCCTACAGCTCGAGTTAAGTAGAAAATACCGACAACGCGTATCAAGTGGACTCGAATAATACGAATAGGTTTGCGGACCTAGCTCGGCTAGCAGACCGAGTTTAGACCTATGGATTCAACAGGCGAACGCGTCTGATCATTCTGAGTGCGATACGAGTGCTCACCAGCACTGTAGCTGCCCTACAGCTCGAGTTAAGTAGAAAAAACCGACAACGGGTGTCAAGTTGACTCGAATAATACAAACAGGTTTCCGGACCTAGCTCGGCTGACAGACCGAGTTCAGACCTCTGGGTTCAACAGGCGAACGCGCCTGATCATTCTGCATGCATTAGCTGTGCTCACCAGCTCTGTAGCTGCCCTAGAGCTCGAGTTATGTTCAGAAAACCGACAGCGCGTATCAAGATGACTCGAAACGGGCGTTCCCGCCACAGTGCTTTTTGGCCTTCAAAGTTACCCGGTCGAGCTGAGATCAAGATGGAGAGCGGAAATAAGATCGAATATCACGGGAAAAAATACTAGAGCTCTAACGAATTGTCAAATTTCGAGAACGAAATTTTCAACTGAGCAAACTATGCGCCGGCGGTAAACCGTCAACCTTGGTTACCGCCGGGGAACTCGTAGAGCTTCCAAGCTCCACTTAAGTTGAGAAAACCGAGAGCACCTACCAACATTCTGACTCATAGTGAATATTTTTTGCCCTCTGAATGCGACAAGCGGACGCGTCTGATCAGACCGAGTTCAGACCTCTCAATGCGACAGGCGGACGCGTCTGATGTCTGCGAATCGACTCATGTGATTACCAACCCTGCAGCCCCCCTACAGCCCGAGTTAAGTGCAGAAAACCAACAGCATCTCTCAGGATGACTCGAATCATATAATAGTTTCGCAGACCTGTTTCGAGCAGGAGACCAAGTCTGAGCTCTCGGATCGACGGACGCGCCTGATGTGTGCAAATCGATTTCTATGACCCGCAGCACTGTAGCCCTCCCCCAGCACGAGTTGAGTGCAGAAAATTGAGAGTTTTTTTTTCACGATGATTCGGACAATACGAATAGTTTCGCCAACCTAGCTCGGGCAGCAGGCCGGTTTCAGAGCTCTCGATACAACAGACAAACGCGCCCGATAATTCTCAATCGATTTCTGTGACTGTAGGCTCTGTAGCTGCCTACAGCTCGAGTTAAGTACAGAAAATACCGAGAGCGTTTGTCAAGATGACTCAAATAATACGAATAGATTTGCGGACCTAGCTCGTCTAGCAGACCGAGTTCAGACCTCTGGAGTCTAGAGGCGAACGCGTCTGATCATTCTGAGTGCGATAGGTGTGCTTACCAGCACTGTAGCTGCCCTGCAGCTCGAATTATGTACAAAATACCCACCACGCGTATCAAGTTGACTCCAATAATACGAATAGGTTTGCGGACCTAGCTCGGCTAGCAGACCGAGTTCAGACCTATGGATTCAACAGGCGAACGCGCCTCATGATTCTGAGTGCGATAGCTGTGCTTACCAGCACTTTAGCTGCCCTACAGCTCGAGTTAAGTAGAAAAAACCGACAACGCGTATCAAGTTGACTCGAATAATACGAACAGGTTTGCGGACCTAGCTCGGCTAGCAGACTGAGTTCAGACCTATGGATTCAACAGGCGAACGCGCCTGATGATTCTGAGTGCGTTAGCTGTGCTTACCAGCTCTATAGCTGTCCTAAAGCTCGAGTTAAGTACAAAATACCGACAACGCGTATCAAGATGACTCCAAACGGCCGATCCCGCCAGTGTGCTTTTTGGCAGTAAAAGGTACCCGATCGAGCTGAGATCAAGATGGCGAGCGGGAATAAGATCGAATATCACGAGAAAAAATACTAGAGCTCTAACGAATTTTCAAATTTCGAGAACGTATTTTTCAACTGAGCAAAAGTTGTGAAAAGTTCAGTTTTTTTTTTCGAGCCAACTAGCTGTGTGGCGCGCCGGAATTACCTGGGAACCAGCGGTAAACCGTCAACCAGGTTACCGCCGGGACCCTCGTAGAGCTCTTTTCTCACAGGGCGCTCCTTGGTAAGCATGAAAAAAGCGTTTAGAGCAAGATCAGAGAAACTCGAAAAATCACGTTTTTCTGTTTTTATGCAACGTCGGTTCCGCCAAGTGTTTCGATAGTAATACTGCACCTATGGGCCTGAAAATTTTACTGGCGAGCGCGCGATAACCCACTACAGGTGCGAAAAATCTGCTTTCTCAAAATGAATTGTCAAATATCTTTCAATTTTTCGCAAAATCACCCAAAAGTTAACACTTTGTCCTTTCTGGCCGGGTCGGCCAACTAGCTCCACCCCGCGCCAGAATTCCTCTAGCTCATCGATACCGAAGAGCTCGAGCCAACTAGCTGTGTGGCGCGCCGGAATTACTCTTAGCTTCCAGCTATAACTAGCTAAGGGAAGCTCTACGAGTTAAGTCACGAAAAGTTCCGTCGAGATTTTTCTTGCCAACTAGCTCTCCAGCGCGCCGGAATTACTCTTAGCTTCCAGCTATAACTAGCTAAGGGAAGCTCTACGAGTTATTACTCTTAGCTTCCAGCTACTGGGCGCCGGCGGTAAACCGTCAACCTTTGTTACCGCCGGGGGACTCGTAGAGCTTCCTGACAACATATAATGTCGAAAAAAATTGCAGAGAACGAATAGTTTTTCAGCCCAACTCGAGTATCAGACCGATTTCGCACCTCTGAATGCGACAGACGGACGCGTCTGATGTCTCCGAATCGATTTCTGTGATTTACTGCCCTGCAGCCCCCTACAGCCCGAGTTAAGTGCAGAACGCCGACAGTAGCTCTCAAGATGACTGGAAGAATACGAACAGTTTCGTGATTCTGGATCGCGCAGCAGACCGAGTTCAGAGCTCTGGATTCAACAGGCGAACGCGCCTGATTATTCTGAGTGTGATAGGTGTGCTTACCAGCACTGTAGCTGGCCTACAGCTCGATTTAAGTAGAAAATACCAACAACGCCTATCAAGTTATCTCGAATAATACGAATAGCTTTTCGGACCTAGCTCGGCTAGCAGACCGAGTTCAGACCTATGGATTCAACAGGCGAGCGCGCCTGATGATTCTGCGTGCGATAGGTGTGCTTACCAGCACTATAGCTGCCCTACAGCTCGAGTTAAGTGGAAAATACTGACAACGCCTATCAAGTTGACTCGAATAATACGAATAGGTTTGCGGACCTAGCTAGGCTAGCAGACCGAGTTCAGACCTCTCGATTGAACAGGCGAACGCGCCCGATGATTCTGAGTGCGACAGCTGTGCTTACAGGCTCTCTAGCTGTCCTACAGCTCGAGTTAAGTACAAAATACCGACGACGCGTATCAAGATGACTCGAAACACCCGATCCCGCCAGAGTGCTTTTTGGCCTTCAAAGTGACCCGATCGAGCTGAGATCAAGATGGCGAGCGGGAATAAGATCGAATATGACGGGAAAAAATACTAGAGCTCTAACGAATTGTCAAATTTCGAGAACAAAATTTTCAACCGACCAAAAGTCAGCAAAAGTTCCGTCGAGATTTTTCTTGCCACTAGCTCCTCCCAGCTAGGCAGGAATGGCGCTGGCGGTGAACCGTCAACCTGTCACCGCCGGGGACCTCGTAGAGCTCCTTGCATCCGTGAGAAAGCTCAGCATCGAAGCGGAAGCTTCTGGGAGCTTTTCTACAGAAGAAATCAAGTTGAGATTTTTCGGAGTCAACATGAAGTCAGTTGCTCCAAGTGAACTGGTACTGAAAATCACTCTAGAGAGCTGAGCTGCTCAGGGAACGAAGTTTATATCTCAATGCTCGGAGTAAAAATCTGCTTTCTCAAAATGAATTGTCAAATATCTTTCAAAAAATTACAAAACCACCCAAAAGTTGCCACATTGTCCGCCTCGGCCGGCTGGGCCAACTGGGCGCCGGCGGTAAACCGTCAACCTTTCTTACCGCCGGGGGACTCGTAGAGCTTCCTGACAGTATATAGTGTGGAGAAAAAATCCAAAGAACGACTAGTTTTTCAGCGTCTGCGATTTCAGACCTCTCAAGAGACAGTTTCGCAACCCAGTTCGAGTATCGAACCGAGTTCAGACCTCTGAATGCGACGGGCGGGCGCGTCTGATGTCTGCGAATCCACTCATGTGATTCCCAGCCCTGCAGCACCCCCTACAGCCCGAGTTAAGTGCAGAAATCCGACAGTATCGACTCGAATAATAGAATAGGTTCGCGGACCTAGTTCGAGCAGCAGACCGTGTTCCAAGCTCTGGAATCGACCGACAGACGCGCCTGATGTGCGCAAATCGATATCTGTGACCCGCAGCACTGTAGTGCTCCCCCAGCACGAGTTCAGTGCAGAAAATTGAGAGCACTTCTCAAGATGATTCGGACAATAGAAATAGTTTCGCGAACCTAGCTCGGGCAGCAGCCCGAGTTCAGAGCTCTCGCTTCAATAGACGAACGCGACTGATGATTCCCCATCGATCTCTGTGACAATCAGCCCTGTAGCTGCCGTACAGCTCGAGTTTAGCATAGAAAACCGAGAGCGTCTGTCAAGATGACTCGAACAATACAAATAGGTTTGCGGACCTAGCCCAGCTAGCGGACCGAGTTCAGACCTCTGGATTCAACAGGCGAACGCGCCTGATAATTCTGAATGCGATAGGTGTGCTTACCAGCTCTGTAGCTGCCCTACAGCTCGAGTTAAGTACAGAAAACCGAGAGCGTCTGTCAAGATGACTCGAATAATACGAATAGGTTTGCGGACCTAGCTCGGCTAGCAGACCGAGTTCAGACCTCTCGATTCAACAGGCGAACGCGCCTGATGATTCTGAATTGCGATAGGTGTGCTTACCAGCTCTGTAGCTGCCCTACAGCTCGAGTTAAGTACAAAATACCGACAGCGCGTATCAAGATGACTCGAAACGGCCGTTCCCGCCTGCCTGCTTTTTGGCCTTCAAAGTTACCCGATCGAGCTGAGATCAAGATGGTGAGCGGGAATAAGATCAAATATCATGAGAAAAAATACTAGAGCTCAAACGAATTGTCAAAATTCGAGAACAAAATTTTCAACCGACCAAAAGTCAGCAAAAGGTCCGTCGAGATTTTTGTTGCCAACTAGCTCTCCAGCGCGCCGGAATTACTCTTAGCTTCCAGCTATAACTAGCTAAGGGAAGCTCTACGAGTTACTAGCTCCACCCCGCGCCGGAACTGGCGCCGGCGGTGAACCGTCAACCTGGTCACCGCCGGGAACCTCGTAGAGCTCCTTTCACGAGTGCTCAGAGTCGAAAGTGAGAACTTCTGGGGGTTTTTTCGAAAAAGGCAAAATGGATTTTTTCATGTCGACATGAAGTTGGTTCCGCCAAGTGTTTTGATAATAATTTTGCGCCTACGGAGCTCATATTAAGACGGAGAGGCCCTCACATTCGTCTCCAGGTGCGAAAAATCTGCTTTCTCAAAATGAATTGTCAAATATCTTCCAAATAATGGCAGAACCGACCAAAAGTTAACACTTTGTCCTTTCTGGCCGGGTGGGCCAACTGGGCGCCGGCGGTAAACCGTCAACCTTTCTTACCGCCGGGGGACTCGTAGAGCTTCCTGACAATATATACTGTGGAATAAAAATCCAAAGAACGACTATTTTTTAAGCCCAAGCGATTTCAGACCTCTCCAGATAACGCTAACAGAAAACAAACAGTTTCGCAACCCAGTTCGAGAATCAAACCGAGTTCAGACCTCTGAATGCGACAGGCGGGGCGCGTCTGATGTCTGCGAATCCACTCATGTGATTCCCAGCCCTGAAGCCCCCCTACAGCCCGAGTTAAGTACAGAAAACCAGCAGTATCGACTCGAATAATATAATAGTTTTGCGAACCTAGTTCGAGCAGCAGAGCGAGTTCTGAGCTCTGGAATCGACCGGAAGACGCGCTTGATGTGTGCAAATCGATATATTTGGCCTGCAGCACTGTAGCCCCCCCCCCCAGCACGAGTTCAGTGCAGAAAATTGAGAGCAAGTCTCAAGATCATTCAAGCAATACAAACAGTTTCGCGAGCCTAGCTCGGGCAGCAGGCCGAGTTCAGAGCTTTCGGTTCAATTCACGAACGCGACTGATGATTCCCCATCGATATCTGTCACAATGAGCCCTGTAGCTTCCCCACAGCTCGAGTTAAGTACATAAAACCGAGAGCGTCTATCAAGATGACTCGAATAATACGAATAGGTTTGCGGACCTAGCTCGGCTAGCAGACCGAGTTCAGACCTCTGGATTCAACAGGCGAACGCGTCTGATCATTCTGAGTGCGATAGGAGTGCTTACCAGCACTGTAGCTGCCCTAAAGCTCGAGTTAAGTACAGAAAACCGAGAGTGTCTATCAAGATCACTCGAATAATACGAATAGGTTTCCGGACCTAGCTCGGCTGGCAGACCGAGTTCAGACCTCTGGATTGAACAGCCGAACGCGCGTAATGATTCTGACTGCGATAGCTGCGCTTACCAGCTCTGTAGCTGCCCTACAGCTCGAGTTAAATACAAAATACCGACAGCGCGTATCAAGATGACTCGAAACGGTCGTTCCCGCCACCGTGCTTTTTGGCCTTCAAAGTTACCCGATCGAGCTGAGATCAAGATGGCGAGCGGGAATAAGATCGAATATCACGGGAAAAAATACTAGAGCTCTAACGAATTGTCAAATTTCGAGAACAAAATTTTCAACCGACCAAAAGTCACCAAAAGTTCCGTCGAGATTTTTCTTGCCAACTAGCTCTGGAACGCGCCGGAATTACTCTTAGCTTCCAGCTATAACTAGCTAAGGGAAGCTCTACGAGTTACTGGCGCCGGCGGTGAACCGTCAACCTGGTCACCGCCGGGAACCTCCCTCGTAGAGCTCCTTCCACTGGTAAGATTGCTGAGAATCGACATATAGTCAAAAAATAGAGATTTTTCGAAAATAATAATTTTTGATTGTTTCCAATGTTCATATTCGCCTGGTTCCCGGAAGTCAACTCCTGCAAAAATGCATCAGCAGAGCTGAGCTGCTGTCAGAGAGAAGTTTATATGCCAATGCTCGGTGTAAAAATCTGCTTTCTCGAAATGAATTGTCAAATATCTTTCAAAAAATTGCAAAACCACCCAAAAGTTGCCACATTGTCCTTTCTGGCCGGGTCGACCAACTGGGCGCCGGCGGTAAACCGTCAACCTTTCTTACCGCCGGGGGACTCGTAGAGCTTCCTGACAGTGTATAGTGTGGGAAAAAATCCAGAGAACGACTAGTTTTCAGCCCAAGCGATTTCAGACCTCTCATGATGACTCTAACAAAAAAACAAACAGTTTCGCAACCCAGTTCGAGTATCAGACCGAGTTCAGACCTCTCAATGCGACAGGCGGACGCGTTTGATGTCTGCGAATCGACTGATGTGATTACTAGCCCTGCAGCCCCCCTACAGCTCGAGTTAAGTGCAGAAAATCGACAGCATCTCTCAGGATGACTCGAATAATAGAATAGTTTCGCGGACCTGTTTCGAGCAGCAGACCAAGTTCTGAGCTCTCCAATCGACCAACGAACGCGCCTGATGTGTGCAAATCGATTTCTATGACCCGCAGCACTGTAGCCCTCCCCCAGCACGAGTTCAGTGCAGAAAATTGAGAGCACTTGTGACGATGATTCGGACAGTTCGAATAGTTTCGCGAACCTAGCTCGGGGAGCAGGCCGAGTTCAGAGCTCTCGATACAACCGACAAACGCGCCCGATAATTCCAAATCGATTTCTGTGACTATAGGCTCTGTAGCTGCCCTACAGCTCGAGTTAAGTAGAATACCGAAAGCGTTTGTCAAGATGACTCAAATAATACGAATAGGTTTGCGGATCTAGCTCGGCTAGCAGACCGAGTTCAGACCTCTGGAGTCGAGAGGCGAACGCGCCTCATAATTCTGATTGCGATAGGTGTGCTTACCAGCACTGTAGCTGCCCTACAGCTCGAGTTAAGTAGAAAATATCGACAACGTGTATTAAGTTGACTCGAATAATACGAATAGGTTTGCGGACCTAGCTCGGCTAGCAGACCGAGTTTAGACGTCTGGATTGAACAGGCGAACGCGCCTGATCATTCTGAATGCGATAGGTGTGCTTACCAGCCCTGTAGCTGCCCTACAGCTCGAGTTCATAACAAAATACCGACGGCGCGTATCAAGATGACTCGAAACGGCCGTTCCCGCCGGGACGCTTTTTGGCTTTCAAAGTTACCCGATCGAGCTGAGATCAAGATGGCGAGCGGGAATAAGATCGAATATCACGGGAAAAAATACTAGAGCTCTAACGAATGGTCAAATTTCGAGAACAAAATTTTCAATCAACCAAAAGTCACCAAAAGGTCCGTCGAGATTTTTCTTGCCAACTAGCTGTCCAGCGCTCCGGAACTGGCGCCGGCGGTGAACCGTCAACCTGGTCACCGCCGGGAACCTCGAGCTCCTTTCACGCGTGAGAGTGCTCAGAGTCAGACAGCTTCTGGAAGCATTTCTGGAAAAGGGGAACAATTGATTTTTTCGTGTCGACATGAAGATGGTTGCTCCAAGTGTTCTGATAGTAAAAGAGCGCCTACGGAGCTCATACTAAGACAGAGAAGCCCTCATAGTCGTTTACAGGTGCGAAAAATCTGCTTCCTCAAAATAAATGGTCAAATATCTTTCAAAAAATCGCAAAACCACCCAAAAGTTACCACTTTGTCCGTCCTGGCCGGGTCGGCCAACTGGGCGCCGGCGGTAAACCGTCAACCTTTGTTACCGCCGGGGGACTCGTAGAGCTTCCTGACACATATAATGTCGAAAAAAAATGCCGAGAACGAATAGTTTGTCAGTCCAACTCGAGTCTTAGACCGAGTTCAGACCTCTGAATGCGACAGACGGACGCGTCTGATGTTTCCGAATCGATTCATGTGATTACCCGCCCTGTAGCCTCCCTACAGCCCGAGTTAAGTGCAGAACGCCGGCAGTAGCTCTCAAGATGACTGGAAGAATACGAACAGTTTCGTGATTCTGGATCGCGCAGCAGACCGAGTTCAGAGCTCTGGATTCGACAGACAAACGCAACTGATGATTCTGAATCGATTTCTGTAACTATCAGCCCTGTAGCTGTCCTACAGCTCGAGTTATGTGCAGGGAAGCGAGCGCGCCTATCAAAATGATTCGAATAATACGAATAGGTTTGCGGACCTGGCTCGGCTAGCAGACCGAGTTCAGACCTCTGGTTCGAACAGCCGAACGCGCCTAATGATTCTGCGTGCGATAGCTGTGCTTACCAGCACGGTAGCTGCCCCACAGCTCGAATTAAGTAGAAAATACCGAAAACGCGTATCAAGATGACTCGAATAATTCGAATAGGTTAGCGGACCTAGCTCGGCTCACAGACCGAGTTCAGACCTCTGGATTCAACAGGCGAACGCGCGTGATAATTCTGAGTGCGATAGCTGTGCTTACCAGCTCTATAGCTGCCCTAAAGCTCGAGTTAAGTACAAAATACCAACAGCACGTATCAAAATGACTCGAAACGGCCGTTCCCGCCTGCCTGCTTTTTGGCCTTCAAAGTTACCCGATCGAGCTGAGATCAAGATGGCGAGCGGGAATAAGATCGAATATCATGGGAAAAAATACTAGAGCTCTAACGAATGTTCAAATTTCAGGAACAGAATTTTCAACCGACCAAAAGTCAGCAAAAGGTCCGTCGAGATTTTTGTTGCCAACTAGCTCTCCAGCTCCCCGGAATTACTGGAACCGGCGGTAAACCGTCAACCAGATTACCGCCGGGGCCCTCGTAGAGCTCTTTTCTCGCACGGCCCTGTTCGCTACATATACAGGTAGCCTCTGGAAGAAAATCCCAGAAAACTCGAAAAAACACGTTTTTATGTTTTTATCCGGAGATGGTTTCGCCAAGTGTTTTGATAGTAATACTGGCGCCGGCGGTGAACCGTCAACCTGGTCACCGCCGGGAACCTCGTAGAGCTCCTTTCACGGGTAACAGTGCTCAGAGTCGAAAGAGAGAGCTTCTGGAAGCATTTCTCGAAAAAGGGAAAAATTGTTGTTTTTCGTGTCCACATGAAGTTGGTTCCGCCAAGTGCTTCATAAAAGTGCGCCTACAGAGCTCATACTAAGACAAGGAGGCCCTCATAGTCATTTACAGGTGCGAAAAATCTAGTTTCTCAAAATGAATTGTCAAATATCTTGAGAGAGAGAGAGAATGGGAAAGAAGGGAGCAGGGGAGCAGGGAAGGAGGGAGCAGGGAGGAAGGGAGGGAGAGAGGGAGGGAGGGCAGGTTGGGAGCAGGGAGCAAGGAGGGAGGGAAAGAGCAGGGATGCAGGACGAAAGGAAGCAGTGAGGGAGGGAGAAGGGAGGGAGGGAGGGAGCGGAGGGAGGAGGAACGGAGGGAGAGAAGTGGCTGGGAGGGAGGGAGCAAGCTCCATCCCGGCTTTTCCTCCCTGTTTCCCTTCCCTGCTACCTTCCCTCTCTGTCTCCCTCAGACATGTCTATACAGACGCAGTTTTTCAGTTCTCACTCCCAGCGAAGCTATTCATATGAAGTCTCGCGCTCTCAGTGAGAGCGCGAGACCATTCTGCGTCGACAAAAATGCACCAGAACTCTCTAGGTCACCCATAGATCGATATAAATTAGAAAAAAATCATCCGACACAAAAAATATAAAATTGTACAAATCGATATTTTTCATTAATTTTGAAAATTCTAATCAATTTGGGCACTCTCGAGGCTCATTCGATGTCTCGCATGTCGCTGCTTCGATTGGAATGCACCTGGCATGCATAGCATGCACTCAGCTCGAATTATCATCGAAACACCGTTCGCAACACGCATACATAGAGACGGTATTTCGATCATAACTCCTGACTCAGCCATTTCGAGGAACTCTCGAGCTTCCAGTGTGACGCGTCAGATCATTCTGCATCGACTGGTGTGCGTGAGAGGTCTGTAGATTGCTGACAGCTCGAGTTAAGTAAAGCCAACCACCGTCACCTGCCAAACTGTACTGCGGGCAAAGTCGGTTCCAGCAAGTCTTTTGATAGTAATATTGCTTCTAGAGCCCTGAAAATTTACCAGCAGATGCGCCATAGCTTATTGTAGGTAGGAAAAATCCAACTTATGAAAACGAATTGTCAAATCTTGCACAATGTTCCAAAAACCGACCCCAGGTTAACACATTGTCTCTTTTGGTCGGGTCGGCCAACTAGCTCCACCCTGCGCCCGAATTCCTCTTAGCTCATCTCGTCGAAGAGCTAGCTCTACGAGGTACTACACCTACAGACCTGAGAATTCATTCGCGAACGCGAAATAACTGGCGCCGGCGGTGAACCGTCAACCTGGTCACCGCCGGGAACCTCGTAGAGCTCCTTGAATCCGTGAGAAAGCTCAGCATCAAAGCGGGAGCTTCTGGGAGCTTTTCTACAAAAACTTCAAGTTGAGATTTTTTCGGAGTCAACATGAAGTCGGTTCCTTCAAGTGAACTGGTACTGAAAATGACTCTAGATAGCCGAGCTGATCAGGGAACGAAGTTTATATCTCAATGCTCGGAGTAAAAAAAATGCTTTTTCAAAATGAATTGTCAAATATCTTTCAAAAAATTGCAAAACCACCCAAAAGTTGTCACATTGTCCGCCTCGGCCGGCTGGACCAAAGTTCTCACTCCCAGCGAAGCTATTCATATGAAGTCTCGCGCTCTCAGTGAGAGCGCGAGACCATTCTGCGTCGACAAAAATGCACCAGAACTCTCTAGGTCACCCATAGATCGATATAAATTAGAAAAAAATCATCCGACACAAAAAATATAAAATTGTACAAATCGATATTTTTCATTAATTTTGAAAATTCTAATCAATTTGGGCACTCTCGAGGCTCATTCGATGTCTCGCATGTCGCTGCTTCGATTGGAATGCACCTGGCATGCATAGCATGCACTCAGCTCGAATTATCATCGAAACACCGTTCGCAACACGCATACATAGAGACAGTATTTCGAGCATAACTCCTGACTCAGCCATTTCTAGGAACTCTCGAGCTTCCAGTGTGACGCGCCAGATCATTCTGCATCGACTGGTGTGCGTGAGAGGTCTGTAGCTTGCTGACAGCTCGAGTTAAGTAAAGCCAACCACCGTCACCTGCCAAACTGCACTGCAGGCAAAGTCGGTTCCTGCAAGTCTTTTGACAGTAATATTGCCCCTAGAGCCCTGAAAATTTTACCAGCAGGTGCGCCATAGCTTACTGTATGTGAGAAAAATCCGTTTTCTGAAAACGAATTGTCAAATCTTGCACAAAGTTTCAAAAACCGACCCCAGGTTAACACATTGTCTCTTTTGGTCGGGTCGGCCAACTAGCTCCACCCTGCGCCCGAATTCCTCTTAGCTCATCTCGTCGAAGAGCTCTACGAGGTACTCACTACAGGTGCGAAAAATACCAGATCTCAAAACGAATGTTCAAATCTCTCACGACTGGCGCCGGCGGTGAACCGTCAACCTGGTCACCGCCGGGAACCTCGTAGAGCTCCTTGAATCCGTGAGAAAGCTCAGCATCAAAGCGGGAGCTTCTGGGAGCTTTTCTACAAAAACTTCAAGTTGAGATTTTTTCGGAGTCAACATGAAGTCGGTTCCTTCAAGTGAACTGGTACTGAAAATGACTCTAGATGGCCGAGCTGATCAGGGAACGAAGTTTATATCTCAATGCTCGGAGTAAAAATCTGCTTTTTCAAAATGAATTGTCAAATATCTTTCAAAAAATTGCAAAACCACCCAAAAGTTGTCACATTGTCCGCCTCGGCCGGCTGGACCAAAGTTCTCACTCCCAGCGAAGCTATTCATATGAAGTCTCGCGCTCTCAGTGAGAGCGCGAGACCATTCTGCGTCGACAAAAATGCACCAGAACTCTCTAGGTCACCCATAGATCGATATAAATTAGAAAAAAAATCATCCGACACAAAAAATACAAAATTGTACAAATCGATATTTTTCATTGATTTTGAAAATTCTAATCAATTTGGGCACTCTTGAGGCTCCCATTCGATGTCTCGCATGTCGCTGCTTCGATTGGAATGCACCTGGCATGCATAGCATGCACTCAGCTCGAGTTATCATCGAAACACCGTTCGCAACACGCATACATAGAGACAGTATTTCGAGCATAACTCCTGACTCAGCCATTTCTAGGAACTCTCGAGCTTCAGTGTGACGTGCCAGATCATTCTGCATCGACTGGTGTGCGTGAGAGGTCTGTAGCTTGCTGACAGCTCGAGTTAAGTAAAGCCAACCACCGTCACCTGCCAAACTGCACTGCAGGCAAAGTCGGTTCCTGCAAGTCTTTTGACAGTAATATTGCCCCTAGAGCCCTGAAAATTTTACCAGCAGGTGCGCCATAGCTTACTGCATGTGAGAAAAATCCGTTTTCTGAAAACGAATTATCAAATCTTGCACAAAGTTTCAAAAACCGACCCCAGGTTAACACTGGCGCCGGCGGTGAACCGTCAACCTGGTCACCGCCGGGAACCTCGTAGAGCTCCTTGAATCCGTGAGAAAGCTCAGCATCAAAGCGGGAGCTTCTGGGAGCTTTTCTACAAAAACTTCAAGTTGAGATTTTTTCGGAGTCAACATGAAGTCGGTTCCTTCAAGTGAACTGGTACTGAAAATGACTCTAGATGGCCGAGCTGATCAGGGAACGAAGTTTATATCTCAATGCTCGGAGTAAAAATCTGCTTTTTCAAAATGAATTGTCAAATATCTTTCAAAAAAATTGCAAAACCACCCAAAAGTTGTCACATTGTCCGCCTCGGCCGGCTGGACCAAAGTTCTCACTCCCAGCGAAGCTATTCATATGAAGTCTCGCGCTCTCAGTGAGAGCGCGAGACCATTCTGCGTCGACAAAAATGCACCAGAACTCTCTAGGTCACCCATAGATCGATATAAATTATAAAAAAAATCCGACATAAAATTGTACAAATCGATATTTTTCATTGATTTTGAAAATTCTAATCAATTTGGGCACTCTCGAGGCTCCCATTCGATGTCTCGCATGTCGCTACTTCGATTGGAATGTACCTGGCATGCATAGCATGCACTCAGCTCGAGTTATCATCGAAACACCGTTCGCAACACGCATACATAGAGACAGTATTTCGAGCATAACTCCTGACTCAGCCATTTCTAGGAACTCTCGAGCTTCCAGTGTGACGCGCCAGGTCATTCTGCATCGACTGGTGTGCGTGAGAGGTCTGTAGCTTGCTGACAGCTCGAGTTAAGTAATGGGAACCGGCGGTAAACCGTCAACCAGGTTACCGCCGGGCACCTCGTAGAGCTCTTTTCTTGCACAGCGCTCCTCGAAACACATCGAGAAAGCTTCTGCAGCGAGAGCCGAGAAAATCGAAAAATCACGATTTTTCGGTTTCCATCCAAAACTGGTTCCTGCAAGTCTTTTCGTAGAAATATTGAAGCTACAGACCTGAGAATTTTACTGGCAGACGCGGAAGAACCCAGTACACGTGAGAAAAATATGGTTCTTCAAAATGAAGTGTCAAATATCTTTCAAATCTTTGTAAAACCGACCCGAAGTCACCACATTGTCTCTTAACGTCCGGTCGGCCAACTAGCTCCACCCCGCGCCCGAATTCCTCTTTGCTCATCTTGCCGAAGAGCTCTACGAGATATAACTTGCTAAGCGAAGCTCTACGAGTTACAGCCGGCTTCTAATCTCAAACCCTCAGCTCTCCAAGGAGCTATCCGGGAAAAACTAGGATAGCGAAGCCAAGCGCGGAGCGCCGCGCGGGCACCTCTGCCAGGTCGCCTGAAACGATGCGGGACGCTGGAAACCTTCCAGGAGACGCTTGCAGGGGCGCCGTTTACGATGCGTGGGGCCCTGCAAAGTGCGCAAGGAAGATCTGCCTAGGAGCCTGCAAGAACTGCCGAAGCTCTTCCGAAGCTCTGCCGAAGCGCTTCGCGCACCCTGGAGCCACGCGTATTGGGAAACGCTAGGAAGCCACGCTCCCGGACCCGCTGCCGGTTCCGGCAACCTACTGCGAGAATCGTGGACCGGCGGAGGTGGGCGTGGCCAGGCCGCCTGAAACGATGCGCGGGACGCTGGAAACCTTGCAGCAGACGCTTGCAGGGGCGCCGTTTACGATGCGTGGGGCCCTGCAACTGGGCGCCGGCGGTAAACCGTCAACCTTCGTGACCGCCGGGGAACTCGTAGAGCTTCCAAGCTCTACTTGAGTTGAGAAAACCGACAGCACCTACCAACATTCTGACTCGCAGTGAATATTTTTTGACATCTGAATGCGACAAGCGGACGCGTCTGATGTCTCCGAATCGACTCCTCATTACCAGCCCCGCAGCCCCCCTACAGCCCGAGGTCAGTAGAAAACCGAGAGCATCTCTCAGGATGACTCGAACAATACAATAGTTTGGCGAACCTAGTTCGGGCAGCAGACCGAGTTCCGAGCTCTAGATTCGACAGGCAGACGCGCCTTTAAATGGATTCATATGACAGCCAGCACTGTAGCCCCCTCTCAGCGCAAGTTGAGTCAAGAAAACCGAGAGCACTTCTCAAGATGACTCCAATACGAATAATTTAGTACAGAAAACCGAGAGTGCCTGTCAAGATGACTCGAATAATACGAATAGGTTTGAGAACCTAGCTCGGCTCACAGACCGAGTTCAGACCTCTGGATTCAACAGGCGAACGCGCCTTTTCATTCTGCATCGATTAGCTGTGCTTATCAGCACTGTAGATGTCCTGAAGCTCGAGTTATGTTGAGAAAACCGTCAGCGCGTATCAAGATGACTCGAAACGGCCGATCCCGCCAGAGTGCTTTTTGGCCTTCAAAGTTACCCGATCGAGCTGAGATCAAGATGACGAGCGGAAATAAGATCGAATATCACGGGAAAAAATACTAGAGATCTAACAAATGGTCAAATTTCGAGAACCAAATTTTCAACCGACCAAAAGTCACCAAACGTTTCGTCGAGATTTTTCTTGCCAACTAGCTCTCCAGCGCGCCGGAATTACTGGGCGCCGGCGGTAAACCGTCAACCTTTGTTACCGCCGGGGGACTCGTAGAGCTTCCTGACAACATATACTGTCGGAAAGAATTGCAGAGAACGAATAGTTTTTGAGCCCAACTCGAGTATCAGACCGAGTTCAGACCTCTGAATGCGACAGACGGACGCGTCTGATGTGTCCAAATCGGTTCCTGTGATTACCCGCCCTGCAGCCTCCCTACAGCCAGAATTAAGTGCAGAACGCCGAGACTAGCTCTCAAGATGACTGGAAGAATACGAACAGTTTCGTGATTCTGGATCGCGCAACAAACCGAGTTCAGAGCTCAGGATTCAACAGGCGAACGCGCCTGATGATTCTCAGTGCAGTAGGTGTGCTTACCAGCACTGTAGCTGCCCTACAGCTCGGGTTCAGTAGAAAATATCGACAACGCGTATCAAGTTGACTCGAATAATACGAATAGGTTTGCGTATCTAGCTCGACTAGCAGACCGAGTTCAGACCTCTGGGTTCAACAGCCGAACGCGACTAATCAATCTGAGTGCGATAACAGTGCTTACCAGCACTGTAGCTTCCCTACAGCTCGAGTTAAGTAGAAAATACTGAGAACGCGTATCAAGTTGACTCGCGTAATAGAAACAGGTTTGCGGACCTAGCTCGGCTAATAGACCGAGTTCAGACCTCTGGATTCAACAGGCGAACGCGCCTGATTATTCTGCATGCGTTAGCTGTGCCTATCAGCTCTCTGCAGCACTGTAGCCCTCCCCCAGCACGAGTTCAGTGCAGAAAATTGAGAGCACGTCTCAAAATCATTCGGACAATACGAACAGTTTCGCGAACCTAGCTCGGGCAGCAGGCCGAATTCAGACCTCTCGGTTCAACAGACGCGTGCCATTGGTGATTTCCCATCGAT